>JALPQI010030935.1:0-42659 GCA_025490895.1 Thaumatotibia leucotreta
AAATGCGGGTCTAACCCCCTTATTTATAAACGACGCTTAACTTAGCAAGCCGGTATTGTTTGTCCCTTTCGGTGTTATCAATATGTCCGTATTAGTGATAGCGACAAGCAATACGTAGCGGGTAAGTTAGGAGATTTTTATGAATATGGTAATTATAATGGCAATCTAAGGTTCAATATTATTTAAAATATTAGATGTCATATGCCAAAGAAAAAATGACAAGTTCATGTCCAAGGTAGGATTCGAACCAACCTGTTTCGCGGCCGATGCCTAAACCTGTCGGCGACTCGGTCTCAACGGACACCGATCGAATTACCATATGCAATCTCTTGTAAGCCTTTAATGTAAGAGCAAGCTGCGCTGGGTATTTTTTGACATCTAATAACTTTTTTTAACACTGTCAAAATTAGACGTAATTATACGCTTGCGGCGTGCGACGGGTTGAAACAACCCATTACTATTAATTAAAAAGACAACCATTTCATAGACTAACTTAAAAACTTAACTTTACCATATTTACAATCCTAATATTATCTTAAATTTCACAATTGCATTTACATTTCGAATATTTTTACACATTTGTGACATTTTTATGCTTTTGGACTTTTTAATAAATACACAGAAAATAAGGTATAAAATTGAAGTCATAATTAGAATTAAACATTATAAATAAACGTTTAGAAAAGTCTATGAAATACCAAAGAGTTGCTTCTTAACCTTATGATCGCCGTAATCAGATATGTCAAAGACAAAGGTCTGATTTGACTTTTATGATGTAAAAATTAGTCAAATGCAGGCTCTGAGGTGTAATTTTGTATTGATGCACGGTCACTGCTCAATGAAAAGTCCACGGCTGTCAAAAGTTTAAGACTAAAATTTGTGCTTAAAATTTGCCAATTATTGTAGAAGAATACGTAATTTTATTAATCAAAATTATCAATTAATTAAAATATCATTTAATAATTCCCTCGATATCCAGTGTTCCACTTATTTTCATGTAAAATGCAATTATAGCAATTAACAATTATTAAAAATTACTCTATTTACATTTAGTAATGCTAGGAATGAAAAAATAAAGTACCTTAGGCAAGATTCAATTAACTAGTATTTGATCCATATTTACTATAATTTATATAAAAATCCAATTTACAATTGACATTTCGCTTGATTGACTGTCAGATAAAATAAGTCTTTTCGTTCTGAAAATTTCGAACCTCAACATTTTTACAATAATACCTTTAGCGTTCTAACCAATTAAAAATCAGATATTCATCATTTTTGTTTTCAAAACTACAATTTATGTACATAGATTAAATCTAACTAATCTACTTAACCTAACCTATATCTAAGATTGGCCCTTGTGGCATTGTACCGAGGATGCTGGCGGCATTTCCTCGCTGTTATAGGTTAGGTTAGTTAGATGCAATTTATGCATATAAATTGTACTGTTTTGAAAATAAAGATGGAAAAATAGGGAAATATTTAAAAAAAATGTCTAATGCGGAAGGTAAAATTTCAAAATACATAATTAATACGTTAGAGCGCTTGGACAGACATTAATTTGGTAAACAATATGAATATTTTCCGACAATGGATCTTGCTTAAAAAATAAGTTAAAGTTGTTCGAATTGCGTACAAAAAACAATTGGTTTATTGTTTTAACCCTTTCGCCGCCAATGACTTCATATGAAGTCAGAACATTTCGTGCCCCACACGTCAACGCTTGTATCATAAATAACTATTCTGTTATACACCGTGTTTTTATTGATTTCCGTTAAATTGGACAGGTTACTTGGGACATTAATAGAAGGTGCCTGGTATATCGGCTTTTGTTAATTACATAAAAATATTATTTTTTTCGTTTTCATACATAATAATTGTAATGGCAAGTGTGAGAGAACCTTAAGAATAAGATCTCAGGTGACTGACGGCACATGTCAAAATAAGTAACATTAGGATGTAATAAAGGTTGCAATATACTTGTTCAGTCATTAAACATATTTTTTTAATAACTCAATAACAGTAAGAGTTAAGACACTAGTTTCATAGAGAAATTGATTATTTTTGACCTAAATAAGCTTCCCTTTAATTTAACGGAAATCGATAAAAACACGGTGTATATTCGAATGTATACCAATCGTCGGTAGGATCCAAAAAAAGTAAACATACCTAAAAAGCTTTAATTTCACTTTACGCATGTGCTTGTAGTCCTATATTGCTGTCAGCCTCTGTAGCCTAGTTGGTAGTGACCCTGCCTACGAAGCTGGAGGTTCCGGGTTCGATTCCCGGCAAGGGCATTCTTTGTGTATTTATTTATCACAAATGTTTGTTCCTTGGTCGTGGCTGTGTATGTATCTAAGTATCTATACGTATCTATCTATTATATATATCGTCGCCTGGTACCCACATCACAAGCCTTAATTGAGCTTACCGTGGGACTAGGTCGATTTGTGTGAGATGTCCCAAGATATTTATTTATTTATTTATTTTATTTATTGCTCTGTGACTTATAATATAAATCGGTCTTTGGCATTGGACCTGCGTGTTTATATCTTAGCAGCCTTTGGCGTCCAAAAGTTTAATAAAGAACAATTCTAATCATGAATTGATTATAGCGCCCTCTATAGCAAATTCAACGCAACGGAGAGTTGTCGAATTAGCGGACGATTGTAGTAGACACACGTCTTTGAGTGGCTTAAGGTTGTAGTACCTTCGAAACATTAAGTACAGATGTCGCTAGTGATTAGCTTCACAATACCATTATTGACTAAATTCGCTGTGATCGACGGAAGGTCGTCTGGTGTAATTGGAAGCACGTTGGACCGGCAATCCAGAGGAAGCGGGTTCGAATCCCGTGACAACCAGAGTCTTTCGCAGTTGATTTTTTCTGTGGTAAGCACATCTGTTACGACATTGTGGGAAAGAACAATTGTTTTTTGTGTGAAAATCGAACTTTAAATGGTAAAAAATCATACCTACCTACATCGTGGCTACCCGTCACTTGGAGGTATATGACAATTCTCACTCAACTTAGTTACAAACTAACAAAATCTGGTAGTGTATTACATAATATTATATATACCTCGTTTTAGGATTAGAAAAATCGTGTATTAGTCATACATTTTTTAATACTGGCTAAAATGCAGTGCATTAAACTTTAACTTGATTGGCAGTTAAAAAAACGCATAAATTATGACCCACATTTTCATTATTTAGACAGAATGTTTAATTAGTACATTGTGCATCAAGGGAGGTAAGTACGGAATTACTAACGAGAATATTAGAAGACCGACGCCGTTAGGCGGAGGGCTTTTATGACTCGAGTTAGTATTCCGCTTACCGACCGTGATGCATACAATGTTTTTCATCACACTTCCCGACAAAAAAATAAGTTTTAAGACATAATATTATTTTCATCACACTTGCTGTCTACGCGTGCCATTGCTTGCGTGCATAGCGGGAGTAATAGAAAAGTGAAATTTCCTAGGGAGTAATAGAAATGTCAGTACGTCATTAAATTATATTTTGTCTTAAAACTTACTTTTTCGTCGGCAAGTGTGATGAAAAACATTGTATGCATCACGGTCGGTGTACACAACACGGTGGTCACAATGTACTATAAATGACGTACTGACATTTCTATTACTCCCTAGGGAATTTCACTTTTCTATTACTCCCGCTACGCACGCAAGCAATGGCGCGCTTAGACAGCAAGTGTGATGAAAAATATTTTCTTCGGTTACCGCGAGAATTACATAACATACGCGAGTTTATCCGTTTTCATAGTTTTATTTCACAGAATGTTTTGTTGGTTGAAATAAGTAAGGTTAGGTAGGGTAAGACAAAATGCTACCCGCAGACGCTGTGCCAGGACTTTTTGACTTACCCCATTAAAAAAACCGTTTCATCTTAGCCCGCCTTATTTTTTATATAAGCTGAACAAAATGGGAAAACGTGTGTGATTTTTACCGTTATCTATCTAATCCTAAAAAGCGATATATGGACTAAGTACAATAAAATTAGTTGTAAGGTATGTTTAGTAAGTTACAGCTATTTGTATAAGTAGTTGCACCACCCGTTTTAGAGGTCATAAGGAGTTATAATATCTTTATTTCGCTTGTATCATGGATGTTATTAAATATTACGTTATGTATTCTGAATATGACATTTTTTCACACAATTTTTAATACTTAATAAATTCGTAAAGAACAATTTGCGTAATGAGATTTTATAACTATGAACATATAAAAAAACTTATTCCATTTTAAAATTGTCATTTTTTTTCTTTAGTGTGATTTTAAATTTTGTAATAGAAATGATATCATTTTAACCCTTAACCCGGCGAGAGTGTGGTGAAAAAAAGGTAAACAAGAATAAACTCTAAATTTATTGACATAAGTCAAACGCAGGGTATGAGATAACCTGCCACACTCCCGCCGGGTTAATTCGTCAGACATAGGAAATGGTCGTGTGTTCAGGCCTCCTTTGCACTCAATAGTCTTAATAATTCTCGTTCGAAAAAGTGAGACTAAGACCATGTCCACTATGTTGGACGCTGTCGATTTAAGGGTTAAAACAAACACTAAAATGGTAATAAAAATAATGTTATTTGTTCCAGAAAACCAATTATTTCTCCTTATGATCGCAAAGCGTGGGTAAAATTAGTTGGTTCTAGCAATAACTTACACATTATAAAAAATATTAAAAATGAATATAAAACAATTAATCATTATACTGTGCCATTACAGGGAGCAGCGGCGGCGGCAAGAACTCCTTCCCATCTCTAAAGCCGACTCTAAAATTATAATCCTGATTCCCATGTATCGTCCGTACATGAATCCTCAAATAACTAGGCCGAGTGAAGAACTTATAACAAATATGACATTGGTACTTCTTTAGACCCGAATGCGTTTCCAAATGTCTCTTAAGTTTACCTTTAGTTATAAAACCTTTCCCACATTGCTGGCAGATGTAGGGTTTCTCCTTCGTGTGAGTGAAGCTGTGTAGTTTCAAATAATAGTGCAGTTTAAAACTCTTATTACAAACTTGGCATATGTGTTTTCGTTCCTCTTGTTTGTTTTCGTCTTCGATGGCTATTCTTGATCCGTGGCTTTTTAGATGTTCTTCTAGATAGTAGAAGTGTTGGAAAACTTCGCCGCATATGTTGCAAACGCGGCTTCGCTCGTCGGCCGGTATTAGATCCGCTAGGTTGGTAGGAGCATCGCCCTGTAGAGATATACTTTACTGTAGTCACACCAAAACACGTAATTGTCATGTTCAACAATATGATTGTCTCTGAAAGAGAAAATTGCTCCTCCTCTTTTATTTTATTTTTCTATTATATAATTTTTTTATATCTTATTTAACCTTACCCAAACCTAAGTCATAGAAGATAAATTAAATTAGGTAAGTCTTGTTTGAGCAACAGAAATGTCATTATCCTATAAGTGGAAACTGTTTTGGCGTATGTACACAGACGCTTCTAGTTTTGTTAATCGCATGTATCATTTTTTCGCTGTTTGTTTTCCAACAATAAATAAAATAAAATAAAAATAAAATGATCTTGTGCACAAATTAGGTAGCCTAGTTGGTAGTGACCCTACGAAGCTGGAGGTTCCGGGTTCGAATCCCAGTGAGGGCATATTTGTGTATTTATTTTCACAAATGTTTGTTCCTTGGTCGTGGCTGTCTATGTATTTAAATATCTATATGTATCTATCTATTATATACAGGGTTTGTATTTTATACGGGCGAATAATTAATCCAGCTATAATATCTGATCCTACGAATCGTATAAGATAATCAGTTCATCAAATTTTGTTGTTAAATAGGTGTAATCGTTTTTTTAAGTGCAACCCAGCAGCAATGTATGCCGTCCAACTGACACGACACTCGTATGACGTTTAGATACTTATGTTAACGTTAATTAATGTGGCTACCAGTGGATGCAATACATTGTGTGCTCAATTATTTTGTATGAAAAAAAAACCTTAGTATCCTAAAAATGTTTATATACATGTTCACTAGGTCCAATAGTAATTGAGATAAAAATATTCGCCCGTATCAAATACACACGCTGTATATCGTCGCCTGGTACCCACATCACAAGCCTTAAATTGAGCTTACCGTGGGACTAGGTCGATTTGTGTAAGATGTCCCATGATATTTATTTATTTATTTAAATCGCGAGAGGTTTTTCGGCTTTTTTTAACGCTACTCCTCCGCCATCGTAGCTTGTAAGTCGCAAGACATCTTGACAGATACCAGGGTGCTTACACAAGTTGCCAATCGCTAACGCTTAATCGTCAATCGGAAACGAAAGGCAGGCCTGTCTTTGTCGCACTAATATGTAAGAGTGACAGAGAGGGAAAACTACGATACGCTACTAAGCGTTAGCGATTGGCAACTTGGTTAAGCATCAAGGTTAACCAAGTTGAAAATAGTTATGTAGTTTTTATTTTTCCACCAATGCGTTAGGTTTTTTTACAGTACCGGCCAATAATATATCACATTCAGATTTTTTCAGTACAACTTTTGTTTGTATTTGTAAGTGGTTGCCACACTTTCCACCTTACGAATATAGATAGTAAAGGCCTTTGTGCTAGCGATGACAAAACTTGGCATCATGTAGTCATTTTTTTATGAAGATTTTTTGTGTTAAACATGGATTCTTTTTCATACCACCTATTCGAATACGGGTCTTTTCTTCCCTGCTAGGAGGGATCAAAGTGGCACTTTTCTGTTCAAGGACTTTCTATTGCCAGCCTAAAAAATTACAATGAAATATGAAAATAAACAGTACGTTCATAATTCATAAAAAATTTCTTCAGAATCGATTATTTGCATAAATAATAAATATGTGATATATCTTTTATTTTTCTCATAGGTGGTGTGAAAAGCAGTATGTGTCACACGGTATTAAAATTATTTCGTCTTGGGCGTTAACTCTTGAATCCTTCATAACGCTCAGGATTCCACTTTAGAATCCCTCCCTACGGTCGGGATTCAATTGTGGAATCCGTCGCTCCGTTCAGGATTCAAAATACGCCCACGCCGGAAATATACCATTTTGATCCCTTGTGAGACAATCCACTATTTTTTTACTACAAGTTTTTAGCAATATGCTGTGTCTCCCATTGTTAATCACAATATTTATTATTTATTTCTGCAAAAGTACCAAAATAATATGCTTTCTACATTATCTACAAGCGAACATGCCGCTTACCTATACACGCTCATACAAAAGGCCACGATTGTGATATATTATTGGCCGGTACTGTACTTTTGCAGAAATTATTGTTGGTTAGTTTAATAATAAATAATGCACCGTTTAATTTTTCACCATATTTCAGGTTACACACAATATACTTAATTCTCACCTGTTTCGGTATCTTGCGCGCATTCTGTAACACCATCGCGAGAATATCATTCCGGTTCTCTTCTAGGATTCTGTAAATAAATAAAATATTTTAAAAATAAAAATAAAACCGCCTTCAAAAATACACTGTAACTACTTAAGATTTCCTACCCAAATCTTTAAATCATTTATTGAAATAAAATATTATTGCTAGGTACCCTACTGATCTCTTTGAAGTCGCTGCCATTTCTCCAAGATCCCATCATCAGATCTGGACCCGATGACCTCATAGTCAAAAAAATATTTTTCCTAACAAGTACGGAAAAGTAAACTTTGCGCACGCTTCGCCTGCGTAAATTTCTCTTTTTAAGGCACTTGCTATGAAAAAAGTCGTTCGATACACGTGTAAAAACTTCTTTTTAACTCGGGTGATTGTCACCCTAGTTTCACTCGGGCTCCAACTTTCACCCTCGTCGAAAAAAAATTTGCACTTGTATCGAAATGTACTATTTCCAAATCGGTCTATGCGTCTTCGAGTAATCGGGGAATAGGTATATATAATACATATTTATGGCCCTGACTGTACTTAAACGACAGTATGATTGATGTAAACATTAGTGTGAACTGAGTAGCTCTATTACTAGTACTTCCTTTAGTGACATTACTAGAGAGATCCTAGATTACATGTAGAGTTAATAATTGGTGACTGGCACGGAGACGAGTGAAGCGAGCAGTGGTGTTCCTTACACTTTCAGTGACATATTACTAGTAACTAGATCTACTACAATCAAGATGTTAGACTGGAATTGTTTTTAATAGTACATTACTATAGAGGACGGGAAACGAAGGGTTACAAGGCCAAGTAGATATATTTGGCCGAAGGAACTGAGGCCAGATAGGGATACGCGGCCTGTAACCCTGTTTCTCGCCGAGATTTGTACAGTGCTTTTCTCAAACTTGCCATGAAATAAAAGGAACTGATTTCGCCGAACCATACTATTTAATTTGTAAATAAACCAATAGTACAGTATCGTAAAACATTAAAAAAACATTCGCGCCTAACTTTTTTTTTAATCTGTTTGAGGTATCTTTTTAACTGGTGGTATAGACATTAGTTCTAAGGTTATTTTTTTTTCTGTGGCTGAATGTCAAGACCTAGTGTCACAATTTGACGTTTCAAAACAAAAGACAGTTTGTTTGCAGTCCTAGGTGTGAAACAAATACATGAAATCTCTTTACATATCATCTTAACACATGACACCGGATACATAGTATTTCCGGGTTTAATTTAAAGTAAGTAACATCAACATTCCGTAGCAAGTTTGAGAAAAGCATATTTAACTCACAGGCCCTCCTTCTGGTGCGTGGACAGATGCATCTGCACGTGGTATTTAGTGTTGAACATGTGTGCACAGACTGGACACTCGTAGCGAAGGACGAATTTATCGGCGCGATGGCTGACGATGTGACGTTGGAGCTTACAGGGCGCGTTGAAAGTTTTGGAGCAGATGTCGCAGATGTACTTTTTCTCACTCTTGTGGTTTTTGCGGTGGTATACCTGGGATAGTGTTATGATGAGTAATAGTGAAATTTTAAGGGTTAGGAATTGTAAACAGTTAAAATTATAAAGAGATATCTTATAAATAAATATCTTGAACCATCTTACACAAATCAACCTACCACTTGATTAGCATAAAAAAAAGTTTGTCAAAAATGACCTTTTTCTCGCCAATCTTCATTCATTTCAAATCGAGGGAAGATCTAAGACCATTTTCGCGTAACTACTCTGGATCTGGTAACTGCCCTCACTGACCCAAAAATAATTTCCACCCTGTATACATAAAGTCACGACCCAGGAACAAATATTTGTGATAAATAAATACACAAAGAATGTCGGCGGGTTTTAAACCCGGAACCTCCAGTTTCGTTATCAGGGAAACTACCACCTAGGCTACGAAGGCTGACAATTGGATGGAAGACAAGACATTTCTACTCACCATGGTTTCTCTCCTCTTATACCCCTTCCCACAAAGCGTGCACAGGAACGGCTTCGGCCCCGTATGCGTCGCCTCGTGCTCCTTCAACTGGCTCTCATCCTCGATATCCACAAGACAGTAATAACATTTGAGCGTGGCACTCTCCCCTTCGTGAGATTTCTTATGGACCTGCAGCATTTCTAGATGTAGGAACCGCTTTTGGCAGAACTCGCAGGCGTGCGGCCGTTTTTGGTAGTCGCGTTTCTTCTTTTCGCCTTTTTTCTTTTTCGTTTTCGCTTTTGTCTTTTTTCTGGAATTTAGGTAGTTTGGGTTATAGGATAACAAATTGCGATAGAACTTTCTGGCAGACGTCACTCTAATGCGAATACGTCGACGGCTTGCGAGTGGGGCAACGCTATAGCACTATCTCGCTCATACTTATAAACTTTTATATCGTCGACTGACACGCAAAACTCACTACAAAAACAGTCACTACACACTACATAGTTTAGTCAATCCCTTTGACAGTTACATTTTCGCTATGAAAATTCCGCTCCTTGGCAATGACAGACAAGAAAAAGTTGATTCTACCCAAATACATTTTGGTAAATAAAAATTTCGTTTAAATCACTCACATCGTGCCCGTGTCGCCTTCCTCGTCTTTCGTCACGTCGTCTCCCTCTTCCTTCACTTCAGGTTCCACTTTCACACCGTCTTCTGTAAATTACAAATCATTTCTTACAATTACTCTGCAGAGTTTATATAAAAAAACCCTGTGAATTGATACACTCCTAGAAGGCCAATAGAGATGCAACCTGTACTGCTTTGTCCAAAAAAACAATCACTTAACACATAATTTTACGCAATTTTAGTTGATATTTTATAATTTACAAGAACATATTTGTAAAACAGTACTAAATTATTTACTAATAATTTGTCTATCACGTTGTGTTCATTCGTTCACACAATTTAATTTATTATGCAAATTAGAGACAAAGCAATCGCCATGCACATATAGTACTTGCATGGTTTCTCCCCTTCTTGGTTGCCAAATATTTGTGAAATTGATCATTTTAGACAAACAGATAGTTTGTTTGATTTTTTTTCATCACTAGAAGATTTCAAATCTATTGAACGTACCTATGCGTCTGGCGCGACGCATTATAAACCCTCTACCGCACGCATAGCACTTGTATGGTTTCTCCCCAGTGTGTATCCTCAAGTGTATCCGCATATACGAATACGTGCTGATCTTCTCGCATATCTTACAAGGTGAAACAATCGGGACGGACATCTTTAAATACCAAAATAATATTTTGGTATTTAAAGGCTCGGCCGCACACATAGCACTACTATGGTTTCTCCCCAGTGTGCGTCCTCAAATATATCCTCATATACGAGAGCGTATTGATCTTGTTGCATATCTTCCATGGCGAAACAATCGGAACGGACAATTTTAAATAACAACAGTTACGTTATACTTACTATCAAACGTCTCCGAATGCGTCAACACATGCCTATGCATTTTACTCGACGTTATAAACCCTCTGCCGCATACATAGCACTTGTAAGGTTTCTCCCCAGTGTGCGTTCTCAAATGTATCCTCATGTACGAGTGCGTGCTGATTTTCTTGTCGCATATCTTGCAGGTGAGAGGCCCTTCGGGCTTGCCGCGGCGGCGCGGCGGGGACAGCGGACAGGGCTCCATGTTGGGAGGTTCTGCCCAAGTATTGGATGGAAAGTAATCTTCGTCGGATAAACTGTAATAAAGAAACAAGTAAACGTGACAATTGGCTATGTAAAGTTTTCCGAAAGTATAAATATTATATTTTTCTCTGATAGCCGTCGTCTTAAGGTTCAAGAAAATACAATTTACCATAGAATTGACCAGTCATATTTAACCTCCTGAGGCCTGGTGACGTCACTTACTTCAACCGAATTTTAACTTTGACACTATATCTACAGGGTGTAATCGATAAGTGTTTACAGGCCATAATTCAGTAAATATGAGAGATATCAGAAAAAAATTAACTGATATCGAAAGTACGTTACAAATCGAGTAAAATTACATTAATAACGTTTTTGAAATAAAATCAGAAGTATCCCAAATATTAACTTCAAAACCTTCCATACATTTAGTAGGTAACCGTTCATTCAAAGATAACTTAGATAACAAACTTTTAATTTTATAATAAATGTTAGATTAATTATTTCATAAACGATAGAATTATTATTTTATTACAATGTATTCGTACAAATAACGAATCTCTAACAGTTTTCTCTCTTACGACACCCGACATTCTTTAAGGCTGTAAGTCGTCATACTAAATGTATGGGAGCGTTTTAAGTTAGTATTTTTAATATTACTTCATCTATTTAGAAAAAGTTATTAATCTAATTTTACTCGTTGGGTAACGTACTTTTGATATCAGTTAAAAGTTTTCTGATATCTCTCATATTTACGGAATTATGGCCTGTAAACACTTATCGATTACACCCTGTATAAAGTGAAAATGTTATGTAATATATATATGACATAGGGCCTCACAAGGTTAAATTATTTGAAATGTCCGTGTTGAATTTTTACTATGTATATTTCATCATCATCATCATCAGCCTATGATAGTCCACTGCTGGACGTAGGCCTCTCCTATTAACTATGCGTATAGACGCATTAGGAGGTAAATGCCCATAATCGCCACGCTGGGCAAGCGGATTGGCGATCGCAGTAATGTGTCCACTATGCTGATGCTGCTGCCCATCATCAATCATAATCATAAATTTTATTGATAATAAGTATTAAAAATACTAACTTCGTAAAAACAGATAATCAAGAAATACAGGGTCCTAAATATCTAATACCTCGTATTAATTGGTTCTATTCTCCTATGCCTTTAGAGAGTATATTTTATTAGTCTTTGTTATTTTGATGGTTGAGTGCTAAATACAAGATATGAGAAAATTAATGTATCATTTTGAGTGGTATAATACATGTAAATTATCTCTAAGCTACGGCACATTATTTATTTATCGAATACAATAAGACTTATAGATGGGTGAATCAACTTTTTTCTGTCTGTTATTGCCATGGTTACGGTCGCCTGATTCACACGGGTTTTATGCAAAATTGTGCTACTTAAACTATGCAAATATGCTTGTAGTCCATGTTTGTAGGTGGCCATTAAGGAAAGAGCTAATTAGCATCAGAAAAATGCATGTTTGCATGTTTAAGTAGCATAATTCTGCATAAAACCAGCGTGACTCAGGCGACCGTAACCATGGCAATAACAGACAGAAAAAAGTTGATTCACCCAGATAACAGTTATGTCGATGTTTCATTTTGTCAATCTCTCGTTCCTGCTAGAAAAATCTCGAGGTATATTTATGAAACAAGTGTTGACGTGTGGGGCACGACATGTTCTGATTTGCCGATTATGACCAAGTCATTGGCGGCAATTGTGTTCTAAAAGTGCGTGATTATGGAATAATGCAAGTTTTTAGGTATGTTTCTACGAACAAATAAAACATGGAAGCCGCACGCCATAGTAAATTTGCCTTTCAAAAACGGTCCTGAATTTTAGTTGACAAATGTCACCCCCTCGTTAATCATCACGGCAATTAATTACAATTTTTAACCTATAAAAACTTAAACCGCCATTTAAAAACAGTTGTGATTGGTCCATCAAACTTTTGATTGGCTATATTCTATAAACATTTGTCAAAGGTGTTGCGCCGAAATATGCGCGGTGTTAAGAAAAGCGCTATGTCCTGCCCATCTTGGCACAATATTGAACAATTGATTTTGGGGGCATTTTTGAACTGGCGTTAGACGTCCATGTCATATGGTCGCAGGTATGTTTACATTTTAGGGTTTTGAGCCGAAATGGCAAAAACGGAACCCTTATAGATTCGTCATGTTCGTCTGTCACAGCCGATTTACTCGGAAACTAACGAACTCGAACAAATCACTCACTTTGTATGTGGGGCTACATTTTTAAAAACATATTACGATGTTGGTCCCATACTGAAAGTTCATCGTAATGGTTGGTAGACTCGGTCGGTAGCGGGAAGGAACGTCGTCCCTTTCCGCCCTGTATAAGCGTGTGGGGTATCAATAGAAAGGTCTTTGAAAATGATATACAGGTTTATACGTCCCACTTTTATTTAAGCGAACCGTTTTCGAGATTCGCTCTCAAAGTCTGGAAAATGTCCTTCCTTCGATTTTTTAAACTACGCGGTATTAAATTTAAAAATATATATTTTTTGGTTTGATTAAATGATCTCTTATAGTTTTAGAGGTAGGTTGATTTAACTGTATTTTGTCAATGATAAATTGATAATGATACGGAACCCTTCGCGTGCGAGTCCGACTCGCACTTGGCCGGTTTTTTTGTTTAGATTCTATTGACGATTGGTAGAGTAACTAACCTCTCGTCCTTGACGTCGTACTGACAGTTGTCAGGCTCATGCATGCTGTCCTGCTCTGTCTCCAGCTAGATCTCTACCTCTGTCTCTGTCACCATCACTATGGGTTGTCAGGAAGGTATCTAGTAACTAACCTCTCGTCTTTGACGTGGTCCTGAAAGTTGTCAGGCTCATGCATGCTGTCCTGCTCTGTCTCTAGCTAGATCTCTACCTCTGTCTCTGTCACCATCACTATGGGCTGTCAGGAAGGTATCTAGTAACTAACCTCTCGTCCTTGACGTCGTCCTGACAATTGTCAGGCTCATGCATGCTGTCCTGCTCTGTCTCCAGCTAGATCTCTACCTCTGTCTCTGTCACCATCACTATGGGCTGTCAGGAAGGTATCTAGTAACTAACCTCTCGTCCTGACAGTTGTCAGGCTCATGCATGCTGTCCTGCTCTGTCTCCAGCTAGATCTCTACCTCTGTCTCTGTCACCATCACTATGGGCTGTCAGGAAGGTATCTAGTAACTAACCTCTCGTCCTTGACGTCATCCTGACAGTTGTCAGGCTCATGCATGCTGTCCTGCTCTGTCTCCAGCTAGATCTCTACCTCTGTCTCTGTCACCATCACTATGGGCTGTCAGGAAGGTATCTAGTAACTAACCTCTCGTCCTTGACATCATCCTGACAGTTGTCAGGCTCATGCATGCTGTCCTGCTCTGTCTCCAGCTAGATCTCTACCTCTGTCTCTGTCACCATCACTATGGACTGTCAGGAAGGTATCTAGTAACTAACCTCTCGTCCTGACAGTTGTCAGGCTCATGCATGCTGTCCTGCTCTGTCTCCAGCTAGATCTCTACCTCTGTCTCTGTCACCATCACTATGGGCTGTCAGGAAGGTATCTAGTAACTAACCTCTCGTCCTTGACGTCGTCCTGACAGTTGTCAGGCTCATGCATGCTGTCCTGCTCTGTCTCCAGCTAGATCTCTACCTCTGTCTCTGTCACCATCACTATGGGCTGTCAGGAAGGTATCTAGTAACTAACCTCTCGTCCTGACAGTTGTCAGGCTCATGCATGCTGTCCTGCTCTGTCTCCAGCTAGATCTCTACCTCTGTCTCTGTCACCATCACTATGGGCTGTCAGGAAGGTATCTAGTAACTAACCTCTCGTCCTTGACGTCGTCCTGACAGTTGTCAGGCTCACGCATGCTGTCCTGCTCTGTCTCCAGCTAGATCTCTACCTCTGTCTCTGTCACCATCACTATGGGCTGTCAGGAAGGTATCTAGTAGCTAACCTCTCGTCCTTGACGTCATCCTGACAATTGTCAGGCTCATGCATGCTGTCCTGCTCTGTCTCCAGCTAGATCTCTACCTCTGTCTCTGTCACCATCACTATGGGTTGTCAGGAAGGTATCTAGTAACTAACCTCTCGTCCTTGACGTCGTCCTGACAGTTGTCAGGCTCACGCATGCTGTCCTGCTCTGTCTCCAGCTAGATCTCTACCTCTGTCTCTGTCACCATCACTATGGGCTGTCAGGAAGGTATCTAGTAACTAAACTCTCGTCCTTGACGTCATCCTGACAGTTGTCAGGCTCATGCATGCTGTCCTGCTCTGTCTCCAGCTAGATCTCTACCTCTGTCTCTGTCACCATCACTATGGGCTGTCAGGAAGGTATCTAGTAACTAACCTCTCGTCTTTGACGTCATCCTGACAGTTGTCAGGCTCATGCATACTGTCGTCGGCGGTGACGTCATTATTGTCCTCCTGCTCTTTCTCCAGCTTGATCTCTACCTCTGTCTCTGTCGCCATCGTTTCTACTGGCACCTGGAAGAGTTTTTAATTACAGTATGTTTTTATAGCTTACAATTAGGGAATACTATAAACAAGAAAATTAATAGTTTTGCAACAAATGTGGCCTCCTACGGGATGGAATTATAACATCATCGAAAAAAAAAACAATAATTTTCATGTCTATTATCAAAGTGACTTGCTTCCATCTAAACTTCAGTATTTTTAGGGTTCCGTAGTAAACTAAAAACCCTTATACTCCTTATAGTTTCCCCCTGTCCGTCTGTCTGTCCGCAGCATAGCTCGGTGACCGTTAGTATTAGAAATCTTCAACTTCAACTTAGTACAGGTATACATATTAATCACGCCGAAAAAGTGGTAGCATAAAATATAAAAAAAAAACTTTTTTTTCGGGTTCCTCTCGTAGTAGTAAAGTGAGGATTTTTTTATTTTGATGTAATTCTATAGTGTTGGTATGGGGCCAACCAATCCCAAATTAAAAAATTGTGCCCCCCTCTAACTTTTGATCTGTGGGTCCAAAAAATTGGAAAAAATCATAAATTCCATTTCAAAAACCATTTCGAACATAATCGGCCCAGTCGCTTTGAATAACTACGGAACCCTACACTGAGCATAGCCCGACATCCTATAGCCGGTTATTTTTTTCATAAGGAGTACGGCTATTAAGCACACTAAGAAATTTTAAAACTAGAAGTACCTTGACATCATCCATGACTATATCAAGGTGGTTCATAGCGAAATCTTTCTTGTCTTCAATAAAATCCTTCCGGTCCTGCATCAAAGCCTGATCCATTTCCGGCCAGTCGCTCCAAAGTTCCTCAGTTTTTGGCTTTTTCTCGGCTTCCGCTTTCTCTTTGAGTTGTTCTTCTAGTTCCTTCAAGTAGGGCAAGATTGCGTTGTAATCTGTTGAGAGATAAGATCGGAATAATATACTTGCAGTTAATACTAAAATTATATTTTCACTGCTCATGCTCAAAAAGTGCACCTTTATGTCGTGCGTAGACGACATAAAATCGCATTTTATGTTCTAGAGCATAAAAGTATTTTTTTTTCTAAGGCTAAGGTAATCGATCCCAACAGCCAATCAGTTAAAACATATTGCACAATTTTACTTGTGTAAAATGTTTGACTTGGCAGTAACCCGAACATCTGAAACTCTGATCACAGGTTGAGAATTAAAAAAAAAAAAAAATGAGTTGGCGGGTATTGGTTATAATATTTATCTTCTTTCGCTTGACGACAACTCCGTTGTGTAAATTGCAGTGAAAAATGTGTTTTACTTTCCTCGTAAACAAAATGAAAAGCAGAGTGTACAACATGGGCATAAATGTCCATTTTTACCCTCGTCTACTAATTTGGTCAAAAAAATGCCTCGGTTAAAAATGGGTCACTTTATGCCCTTATTGTACAATCAACTATTCTCACATTTTTAAGTCGAAAAATGCTCGAAATGTTCTTCGTCACGCAGCCATGGCGATTGGCTCTTGAAAAAGCTCCTCATACACGGAGCGAAACATGTCGAGCATTTTTCGACTTAAAAACGTGAGTAAACCGCGTGAATTACGATTTTAGTATGAGAGTTTTATGTTTAAAATTTTGCAGTTAAAAAAAATTGAGACTTCTTACACAAATCGACCTAGTCTCACAGTAAGCTCAGTTAACGCTTGTGGCGTGGGTATCAAGTGACGATATAGATAATAAGAGTGACGTCACGGATGTCAACGACTGTGGTTGTACCGCGCAGTTACTGCTTACTTTTAATTTAAAAGAAGCGTTATTATCGTTTGTTTATAATGTGAGAACAATCTTTGCATATAAAATCTCAATGAACAGTGTTATCCAAGCGAAATATTCATTACAGCTTCGCTAATACAAAGTGTAATCTAAGTGAGTGATGTATATCTACCCACCACAGTAAAGATTTTACTGGTGCCATTAAACAAGCATTTTTTCGGGGCCTTTAAACAAACATTAAATAATCTTTTGAGTGAATCCAGTGATACCGCAGTGGCGTGCGCGCGCGGGTTATACAGAGTGATTTAAGATAAGCGCCATCAAGCAGAGGTTTTATACACATATAAAATGGTTCACTGTGCAGCGAATTGCGGTAAGCCCATGACGACGACGGGTGTTGCCAAATGCACCCTATGCCCTTTGGTATACCATAAGGCATGCCTTGCTATGGCACCGAACTCCCGGGTCCCGGTCGGCTGGACGTGCCCCTCGTGCAAGGTCACGACACCCAGACGTGACAACACTGACACACCGGTGAAGAGCGACGATCTTGAGGTGGAGAACTTTCATTCGCCCAAGCAGGACGTCGCCGAGCAATTGCGTCTGCTGCGCGTTGACCTTGGAGCCATGCGTGATGATGTTGCGGGCATGCGACGCGAGTTGACGGAGCTACGGGAAGCTGTTGAAGGCTACTCAGGCCGTATCGGGGTCGTCGAGGAGAGGGTCAAACGCCTCGAGGAGCGGATGGAGGAGCGCTCGGCGGCCACAGCTGATAGTGACCTGGCAGCGACGGTTGCGGCTTTAAAACTAGAGCTTAGTGACCGAGATCAAGACCTGCTGCTAAGCGACATCGAAATCACGGGAATACCGGAAATAAAAAGTGAAAATTCCAATCATCTCGTTTGCCTGGTCGCTCGTAAACTTGGCGTCGCTCTAGAGGACCGCGATGTGGTGTTTGCCGAGCGCGTGGGAGCGCTTCGTTCGCAGCCGACTGCTGCTGACGCTCCGGGAGCGCCGAGAGATGCTCCCGGGGCTCCCGGCGCGGCGGCAGTGCGCCCGCGCCCGCTCGTCGTCCGGCTGGCTCGCCGGGGGCCTCGTGTCGAGCTGCTGAGGGCGGCGCGCGTCCGCCGTGGAGCTAATACTTCGGATTTCGGCTTGCCGGGAACCTCGAGTAGGTTTTATGTTAATGAGAGGCTCACGAGACACAACCGGTCGCTATTTTACCTGGCTCGACAAGAGTGTAAACGTCTGGACTGGCGGTACCACTGGACGAAAGACGGACGCGTGTATGTCCGACGTAATAAAGACACTGCTGCACATCGTATTAGATCGGAAACAGACATTGAGCAGGTTTTTGCCAGTGCGCATATTTAATGGGAATAACATTTATTTTAAAGTGCCTAATTATCTTAATAAAATTGTGGCCCATATTATTAAACTGTAATATCGATGTAAGCTATTTTTATTACATATATTTACATTTAAAACTATTTTTACGTACGATATTTTACAAAAATAAATTTAACTACCTATATATTAAAGCCCTGGAAACAGTTGAAACTATTATTTACATTCGCACTTACCTAAAAATTATGATCTGTATACGCCATAGCCATACCACATTCATTTCATTGTTGATGTATTTGCATTGTCACTGTTGTGCCTATGTATTGCCTTATTGTATAAAATAAAAGGCGTATTAAATAAAAGCTGTAAGTTATTAGTTGGGTTATTAAACCCCTGTTCATTAGGAAATAAACATGAAGAGTTCATAGTGGCAATGCAAACCCATTCTGTTGATATTATGGCAATTAATGAGACATGGCGGAAACAAAACCAGGGCGCGCGCGCACCTGCGGTGCCTGGTTATGTACTAAAGCATGTGGCCAGGCCGGCCGCCGTACGCTCGAGGGGAGGTGGGGTAGGGTTCTATGTAAGAAGCGGTATAAATGCACGTGTTTGCCAGATCTCGTCCCCGTCGTCTATCGAACAAATGTGGTTAAATCTTAACGTTAAGGGTACGAGGGTCGCTATTGGCACGGCATATCGTCCACCATGGATGTGTGTCGACACTTTTCTTGACGAGTTGACAGGCTGTATAAGTACATTTGCGAAGTATGATTTTATAATATTATTGGGAGATTTTAATATAAATTTGCTTAACACTAGGGATTTCAACTCGAAAAAGTTACAAAATATTTTTAAATGTTTCAATTTGACACAATATGTTACGGAGCCTACTCACTTCACGGAACACAGCAGTACACTGCTTGACCTGGTCATTACTGACGCGCCAGTTTGTTTTACGCGTGTAAATTACATACCCGACCTTAGCTCGCACGCTATAGTCACGTGTCAATTGAACCTCAAGTTGGACGCACCGGCCCCTAAGATGATCCAGACCAGATCTTTAAAAAATATAGATTTCTGTCACTTTGAGACAGATTTAAACAGTATACATTGGGAGGATATTGTTGGGTTACATGATGTAAATGCGATGCTTGACTTTTTTAACGTAAATATTATTAATTTGTTTAACGTGCATGCACCTTTCAAAACGCTGTATCTCAAGAATCGCAATAGCCCGTGGATTACCTATACAGTAAAAAAAATGATGAAATTGCGTAACGATGCTCATGCAAGATACAAAGAGACTAAATCCCAAGTACATAAAGATTATTACAAGGATCTCAAGCATATTGTCAATAGCGCCTTATTTACCGAAAAGCGTGCTTATTTCGAACAAAAAATTAACCGTCACGCTGGTAACACCAAAACATTATGGAAAAATCTGAAAAGGGATATTTTTCATGACTGCACTAAGGAAAAACAGCTACCAAATCACTACAATGACCCTAATTTGATTAATAAGCACTTCTTGAATATCGAAACTGTAAATAAAACAACTATTTCAAATCTTTCTTTTTATGAATTTCATCGTTTTGGTTCTTCGACGTTTACTTTAAAAACCGTTACAGAATCTCACGTTTTAAAAATTTTAAAATCGATAAAATCAAATGCACTGGGTATTGATGACATTAGTTTGGATATGATCATTCTTACTTTACCTCGTACACTGGAGGCTATCACAGCGATAATTAATGCATCCATCATGTCCAGTTCGTACCCTAATTCTTGGAAGACGGCTATAATTCGTCCTATTCCTAAGATTTCGAATCCTCGGCGTATTGAGGATCTCAGACCTATTAGTATACTGCCTTGTCTTTCCAAAGTGCTTGAAAAAATCGTTTGTCAGCAATTAACGGAGTATTTAGAATTAAATAATATTCTTCCAGCGAAACAATCAGGTTTTCGCAAGTGCCGTAGCACAGCTACTGCCTTGCTCGACGTAACCGATAATGTATTGTCAGCTAGGGATCAGGGTCAGGCCACCAATCTAACTTTATTAGACTTCTCTAGGGCTTTTGACACTATTGACATCTCGCTCCTGCTATCAAAGCTATCCTACTATGGATTTGATGTGGGTGCTTTGAAGTGGTTTGCTAGTTACCTTGGGAATCGTAGACAGTTGGTTGAACTTCAGGCATCTGATGGTAAAAGAGTTACGTCTGATATATTACATATTTTGAAGGGTGTGCCACAAGGTTCAATATTAGGTCCCATATTGTTTATTTTATATAGTAGTGATATTACGAGTGTAATTGAACATTGTGATTATCACATTTACGCTGATGACGTACAGTTGTACATCTCATGTGGCATGAATAACGTCAACCTGGTAGTGCGCAAACTTAACGAAGATCTTGCACGGATTGCTGAGTGGGCACGTATAAATTCACTTTCTTTAAACCCTGCTAAATCTAAATACTTGTTCTTAGGCACCAAGAAACAAATCGACATGTTAGTTAAAAACAATGTACAAGTAACTATATTTAATGATAAAATAGAGCGTGTTGAAGAAGCAAAAAATTTGGGCCTGCTAATGGACGGCTCGCTCCTTTTTGAAAACCATATATTGGAAATCGTTCAAAATTGCTTTTACAGGTTGAAAATATTATATAAGATTCGCGATTTTCTCAGCGTTGATATTAGGGTTATGCTGTGTGACGCTCTTGTGCTTTCTAGGTTCAACTACTGCGACACTGTTTATGGGCCACGTCTTCTGGCACGAACTCAGAGGTTGATTCAGAGAGTGCAAAACGCCTGTGCACGTTTTTGTTTTTATATCCCTCCACGTCAGCACGTGACGCCGTATTTGATGCAACATGGTATAATGAAGATGTCCGTCCGTCAAAAGCTACATCTAGCCTGTCTCATGTTCGGAGTGGTCAACCATCAGCGACCCTCCTACCTCTACAGTAAGCTAACGTGGGCTCATAGTCTCAGAAGCTCACAGATCAGGCCCTCAAGACACTTGCTGTTTGTTTGTCCGCGACATCATTCAGCGGCATTTCGTGGCAGTTTTCGTTACGCTGCCACCAAGTGCTGGAACAACCTCCCCCCCCCCCAATCAGAGCGATTAAAGTGTTGTCCACTTTTAAAATCAAATGTCGTATACACTTTTTTCAAAAACAATTGTAAGGGCGGAAAATATTAATTATTTAAATCACATTTATTTATTTATTATTATTATTTCTTCCTTTTTTTTTATTCTCGGTCGGTTGACTAACCACTCGCTGGCGTGTGTGTCGGCACTCTTTTTAGTTTTAAGTTTAGTTTGTAAGATTTTAGTGTTACTGTTTTAGTTTAAGTTGGGTCCCCACTGAAAACCAGCGCCATGGTTTACCGTGGCAACATGCTGAGTGGGGATCCCATTTAACGTCTAAACTCTGTTATTTTTTGTGTGTTTTATCTACTGTGTTTGTGGCGTTAAATAAATGTATTTTCTTTCTTTCTTTCTTAATAGATACTTAAATACATACAAGTCAGCCTCCGTAGCCTAGTTGGTTTGGTAGTGAGTAGTGACCCTGCCTACAAAGCTGAAGGTTCCGGGTTCGAATCCCGGCGAGGGCATTATTTGTGTATTTATTTATCACAAATATTTGTTCCTTGGTCATGGCTGTCTATGTATTTAAGTATTTATGTGTATCTATCTATTATAAATATATCGTCGCCTGGTACCCACATCACAAGCCTTAATTGAGCTTACCGTGAGACTAGGCCGATTCGTGTTAATTGTCAATTTGCAACATTTTGGGTTATTTCTTTGGGAGCTCTTTCGATAGTTTCGATCCCAAAATTCAAATATTTTCCGAATTTACTCCTTTGTTACCGCCATACAAAGTGTATGGAAAATGGTAACAAATGGTGATCCTGAGTAGAATTGACCAAAGATATATGACCATGGACGCCTAACGCCAGCTTAAAAATGCCCCCAAAAATGTTTTTCAATTGTACCAGGATGGGCAGAACATAGCGCTTTTCTTAGCACCGCGCATATTTCGGCGCAACATCTTTGACAAATTATAAATATTAGATGTCATATACCAAAGAAAAACGACCAAGATCATTTATGTCCGAGGTGGGGATCGAACCCACGTACTCAGCTTTCACGGCTGATGCCTGTACCCGTCTGTGCTGTGTCTTTGGTATATGACATCTAATATTTATAATTTATATAGTATTAAGTAGTGTGACTACTGGAGAAAAATTAAAAGTACAAATCAAAATATTTAGTTAATAAATAATTTGATTTGTACTTTCGCAATATGTTCAATCTTTGACAAATGTTTATAGAATATAGCCAATCAAAACTTTGATGGACCAATCACAACTAGTTTTAGATGGCGGTTTAAGTTTTTATAGGTTGATATTGAAATTAATTATTACTGTGATGCATCGAAGAGGGGGTGATACTTGTCAGCTAAAATCCAGGACCGTTTTTAAAAGGCAATTTAGTATGGCGTGCGGCTTCCATGTTATATTTGTTCGTAGCCAAAAAATTACGCATAAATTGAAAATTACGAAATTGGACAAAATAAAAAGAATTTTGGTCTAATAATTGTACACAAACTTGGCTTACGTTTCATCTTACCTTCTTTAAGGCTTAGAAATTATTAAAACTAACCGTAAGGCTCGCCTTCCAATTTGTCTTCGGCGTGTTTCTTGTCGAAATGGCGCGTCAGATACTCGAATCTGAAATTAAAATGTTTTCATTAGTATATATTTATATACTAGGTATAGCTATAGTTGCAGATTTCTAAGATTAGTTTATATCCCTGTTTATCAAAGCAGCAATATATAATCTATTTTGTTTATACCTTTCTATACATCTGAACAAAGTTTTCGATCTTATGAAGAAAGTAAATAATGGTAAATAATATTTTTTTCTTTTTATTTTGGTATTATAAGTCTTTTATGTTTCTTTTAAGGTCGTTAGTCCCCAAAAAATCGTCGAATGCGATGACTGAAATAAAATTTGATCTCTTAAGTGGAGAAACGCGATAAATGATTTTTTCAAAGTTTTTATTTGATTTATAATTCGTATTATTACTTAAACAGTGAAATAGGTGTGTTTAAAAACAACAACGGAAAGTCTTTAGTGAAGTACCAATCTAATTATAACCACATTTAATTTATGCCAGGAAATCGGGGTTTTTCGGCAGTGTGCCACGGGGAAATAAAATTATCCATAGTCCAACCGATTGTACTACGCGGAAGTTAGTTTACCCGTGGTCCAATTGGTTGTACCACGGTACACTAAATTTATCGGTAGTTCAATACTAGAACATATATTTACGTATACTAGTTGGACAATTGCCCCTCAGTTGTACTATTGGTCATAATTACATGACAGTAAAAAAAAGTAATCTGATTTATTTATATAATTTTACTTACCCGTGGCACAACCAGTTGGACATAGCGGTTGGACCACGGGTCGGGAGCGATAATTAGTTAATATATTCTTTTTTTGAGCACAATTTTGTCTCCTCTGGTCACGAAAGAGCACAGAGCATTGTACGGGACATCGGTGCACTTTTTCGTAGAATCCATCTAAACGCGATTATTAGTTTTTTATTTTTAGAAGTGTGTTAAAAAGAATTATAATTCACCTGGTGAATATCTTATAGCATATCCGACACTGGTACTTGATAGCGAGGTGTATCCTCTTGTTGTGCCGCCCGAGTTTGCTCGCTGTTATGAACGACTGCCCGCATTCCGCGCAAGTGTAGGGTTTTTCGTCTGAAATCGAAAACAAACTAATTATTAGGAGTCGGACCTATGGGTGCAAAACTTTAACAAAACAAGTGGACTTGACAATCTTGACATAGCACATACATCTATAAAATATACATATCTACACACCCACACATTGTAAGTTTAAGATTCTGAGATAAGGGCTTGTCCATTAATCACGTCATACTGTATAGGGGGAGTCAAGAAAAAATCACTAATTATCACCATAGGGGAGGGGGGGTCATCGGACAAATCACGTGTAATTTTTTGTTACTCTGCTGAATAGCATTATAGCTAGTACAAAATATATAATCTCCATACTTCTTTTTAAATACTTTTTAAACATAACCAGATGTAAAATCCTGAACTGAGTTTTATATTTTCACGGATATTTACCTCGTAGTTGGCAAAAAAGTTAACAAAAAATGTAAATTGAAGTGTTATTAACAGAGTTGGGCAAAAAGTAATATGATTACTCCTTCAGATTACTTTTGTATGTGTCCTTTGTAATATTTATTACAAAGAACCCTATAATTATCTATAATTGAGATAGACCCCTATAATTATCTAGCGGGCCAGCAAGGCGGTGGCAACTGACAGGTTACTGCTGGTCTCTTGTTCGTTGCCGCCGCGATATGGCTCCACTTTTCACTTTCGATCAGGTGGAGTGGAGCCACTTTGTTGTGCCAATATAAAAGAAAATGAGTCATATATACGGGTTGGCCCATTCGAATCGGTCAGTATGGCAAAGTCTGAAACTATAAAGGTGCGTTCAAACTAAAAGAGCATTCGCTGTTCTAACCTCCCACTCTACGAAATTCGATCGGTACATAAAACGTGATTGGTTGATTTCGTAGAATGGTAGAACAGCGAATGCTCTTTTGGTTTAAACGCACATTAAGACATACAAAGATTTGTTCTTAGGAACCATGTCACTGATTTTGATAAAAAAAATATCTGCATTCATACCTTTGAAAAAAAAACTGTACACAGCTAGGGAATCGAACCCGGTTGTTTTGAAAAAATAAACTTACATTATTTTTATTAAGATATCGTTTGTGTAGGTCTTAAGCAGTAAAGGTCTCTAAGAAACATGATGTCTAAAATGAATGGAATTCATTGTTTTCAAGTGTTTGTTGCGTAAATCTTAAGATTTTTTTTTATCATAGTTATCAACGTAGTTTTCCTTATTGTTAAAATCGATGACATGGTTCCTAAGAACAAATCTTCGTATGTCTTATAGTTCCAGACTTTCCCGTACTGACCGATTTCAATGGGCCACCCTGTACATATAATAACAAAAATTTATAAACGGATTTCTCCAAGGTCCCATCATCAAATCCTGACTTTGTGCCAACGGGACCATCTCTGGGTTATACTTGTTTGATTGAAAAAACTATTTTGAAAATCAATTCATGATTCTCGGAGATATAAGATGTTATACATACATACAAAAAAAACTATCAAATTGAGAAATTCCTCCTTTTTTAAAGTCGGTTACAAAGCAGCCTCTCTTATAAAACCATGCCATGTGCATCAGCCATTAAATAAATGAAAATCACGAAAAACTAACCTGTATGCGATCTGACGTGTAGTTTCAGGTAATAACTTAAGCTAAACTGCTTGTTACACGCAAAACATTTGTAAATCCTCTCCAAATCTTTATTGTACTCTATTTCCTTCTCTGTCTCTCCAGCCTTCGCACCTTTCACTTCAGTAACAGCTTTAGTAACATTTGTAACATTATCTACATTAGTATTTACATTATCAGTAACATTTTGGGTAACTGGAGCTACTGCAGGATTCGCTAAAGAATTTTCAACAAAATCAACCGCTTTCTCATTACCAATATAACCGTCCTCCGGTTTTATTTCAATCTCTTCTTGTTTAACTTCTTTCTTCAACTTTTTTAACTTCTTCTGCTCTTTTTTCAACTGCTTCTTCTTCTGTTTGTTTTTCATCCGCAAATCATAACTAGTTAGTCTCTCTTTATGATCAACTAAATGTGAATCTAACTCTCTTAGCAACTTGTAGCTAACATTGCATAGAGCGCAGGCGTAGAAAGGAAAATTTTCATCTGTAATTTTCTGCGACCAATAATTGCTTTTCTTGCCTCCTTCCTTCTTAACCTTATTAAGGTCAAATTCAGGTTTTTCCTCGCTTTCTTGTACTTGACTGCTAGTAGGTTTTTCCTGTATATTGGTCTCAACATTATCTTTAACAGTATCTTGAGCTATTGGAGGTATTTCGTTGACGGGTGGTGGTACATTCAAGTTTGTGGTCTGTAAGTTAGCTGCGAGGCTTGCATAGTGGGCTAAGGGCTGTTCGAGTTTAATCTCGTAAGAATAGGGGTAGTTGATATGCTGATAGCCGTATGGGAGATAGTCATATGTGCTGAGAGGATCCAATTCGGTCATGTTTTGATCCATAGTGAAAACCTGCAAATAGAATTTGTTGTATGTAATTGGCTATGGTATGGTATAATAGTAAATTATAAATATTAGATACATGTACATCATTTTTCTGTCTGTTATTGCCATGGTTATGGTCGCCTGAGTCACGCTGGTTTTATGCAAAATTATGCTACTTAAACCAAACTAACTATGCAAACATGCATTTTTCTGGTGTTGATAAACCCTTTCCTTG
Source organism: Thaumatotibia leucotreta (assembly GCA_025490895.1). Lineage (NCBI taxonomy): Eukaryota > Metazoa > Arthropoda > Insecta > Lepidoptera > Tortricidae > Thaumatotibia > Thaumatotibia leucotreta. The sequence goes on from JALPQI010030935.1 coordinate 27,068, forward strand.
ATGGACTACAAACATGGACTATATGCATGTTAGCTTAAATTAAGTAGCATAATTTTGCATAAAACCAGCGTGACTCAGGCGACCGTAACCATGGCAATAACAGACAGAAAAAAGTTGATTCACCCAGATACATATAACAACGAAAAAAGACCAAGATCACCATCGTCTGAGGTGGGAATCAAACCAATACTCGGGTTTCACATTCACAGCAAACATAACAACAAATACTAAAGTCTGCGCCACACTAAATGCCTGTGAAGCGCGTGCACGAATGCATGTGCGTTGTAGTATTGGAAATGTCATAATTAGTGGTCAGAACTATGGGTGCAAATATTAAACAAAACTTTCAAATTGACATATGGGAACACTTTAGCCAAGAAAAATACAAACATTATTGAAAAATCTGTATCCAATTTTATTCTCTATCTCGGAATCTTCAACTTACAATGTGTGGGTGTGTAGATATGTATATATTTTATGGATGTGCTATGTCAAGTCCGCTTGAGAAGTTTTGTTAAAGTTTTGCACCCATAGTTCCGACCCCTAGTCATAATAGACAGCACACCTTGCACGTAACGCACAGGCATTTAACGTGGCTTGGCCTTAAAGAGTAGAATAAAATAGATATTTAAGCCGGCTCCTATACAACAAAAGTTTTTTAGACATTGATTCCGGATTTTTGGTATATTTATCAAAAGTATGTGCCACCTCGAATGTTGGTGATCTTGGTCGTTTTTTCTTTTGTATATGACATCCAATATTTATAAAAAATTTAGTAAATAACCCATAGTTGTGTAATCAGAGATGGGCATTAATCGATTAATAATTTAGTTAACTAATCAATCGATTAAAAATATCAATCCTCATTTTTTAATCGCGATTAATTTAGTTGCAACTAAATTAGTTGTGAGGATCTTCGACTAACAATTAAATTAGTTTTAGTTTAAATCGACTAAATTTCACGATTAAATCTATACATCTATAGTACGTATAGTACGGTCCAACTTTACATAATTTTACCCTAAACTCGCAAAAAAAGTAGTTTTTGGTATGTTGTGTAGACACCATAGGACAGTATAAAACCACATTTTCAAGCAAAAAAAAGTTGCGCTAGCTATGTAGCACGTCAAAAACTGCGAAATTTACGATTATTTTTTAGTTTCTGATTTTTATTAAAAAACAGTACTCGTACATTTTTACATACATAGCGTTTAAAGATTAATAAATTTCCAACAAGTAGAGCTAATATGCATTACCGTAGGTCTTATAGTTGTAGAGATTCAAGACTTCAAAAATACTCTATTTTGTAAACTCGATAAAATTTTGAGTTTTGCTAACGTTTTCGGCTTAATATCGCCTCACCTAATTATGCTACGAAAAATATGCAATAATGACCTTATAGCGCACTTAATATTCTTTCATTTAAGTCAGTAAAAAAGTAAAATCAGGTCAGTAATCTTTGTAATTTGAAAATAAAAACGCGAAATTCAAATGCAGGAGCGGGGTATCTAAGTTTTACATACAAATCGCAAGTCGTGTTGCAAAGCTGCAAATTTGGTATATTATATAGGTAGGCCACATAGGAATGTAAGAAAATGCATATTACCACAGAATACATATTAGTACAAGTACAGAAACCTATCTCCAAAAACACGTTTAAAGAAAAAATTACTCTTGACACGATACTATTAATTTCAAATTCCCACCGCGCAACGCTAAATGTCACGAAGAAGTGCGCTCTCTTTCTATCGCGTAACTCGTACCTTTTCTGAAAAATAAGGTGCTAAGGAAAGCCTTTTAAAAAATGATATAGTCTTACCCCCTTATACAATTATTAGCGGCTTGTTAAGTTAACAAACGTTTATGTTAACTTAACAAGCCGCTAATAATTGTTTGTCCCTTTTGCTCTTATGGTCACATTGTTAAGACCGAAAAGGACAAACAATTATTAGCGGCTTGTTAAGTTAACAAACGTTTATGAATAAGAGGGTTAATATTTAATTACTACCTTTTTAATATTGTTTTTATTTTTTATAGTTCATTGTTATAGTCAATTCTCTGACAGCGGTCGAATTAGTACGTAGATATTCGATGAAAAACATTCACGAGTGCGCGACGTGCGACACCCCTTGCCGGTGAGGCCCTACCGATGTACTCCTCGGGGTGGCACTGACAGTTCGAACCGAATGTGCTAATTGGACAGGCCTGATATTACAAGAAAAAAAAAGAATGTCGGCATGGGGCGTAAAAACTTAAAAAAAACTAACTTTTTTTAGTTTTTGCGTTTAACTAAAAAAAACTATAACTTTTTGATACTAATTGCTATAAAACACTGAAAGACTATTAAATTTGAAAGGATTTGAGCTACCTTGCATCACCGTAAGTTATGCAGACTGCGAGATACGACATTTCAAAAAGTGCCCTTCAGTTAATCCTAACCAATTTGTCAACATAGTCATAGATTTTTTGTTAAATTTATTTCCTACATTCATCTTACATTAGTCGCGAGAAATCAGTCTAACTAATTAGTCGATTACAAAATTTAGTTGTCCGAAATCAATCAGCAACTAATTTAGTTGCAACTAAATTAGTTGCAACTACATTTAGTTACAACTAAGTTAGTCGAACTCTATACAACTAAAATTGATCAATCGTGGTTTTCAATCGTTAGTTGTAATTAATTCTGTTAATTTTAATTGTTAATTGTTAGTCGATTACATTTTGCCCATCTCTGTGTGTAATACACCAAAAAGATGCCCTCTCATATTTAAAGTATAAAAATGTATAACTTCTATAAATTGCATGAATTATTATTAGTGTTTAATACATTAGTGAAGGTCAACCACTATTTATGAATTTATTAAGTAAAGCTTTGATACTTCAGTAATTTTTATAGAATATTTGTTTAGAAAATACTGGAAACGACAACAAAACAACTAGTTATGCAACAAATGTGCTGTCTATTTACAGCTATTTTGTCAGCCTCCATACCCTAGTTGATTGTGACCCTGCCTACGAAGCTGGAGGTTCTGGATTTGAATCCCAGCAAGCATATTATTTTTGTATGTATTTATCACAAATGTATTTCTTTGGTGTTAGCTATGTATGTTTTTAACTATCTACATTTTTATCTATCTTGGTATCCACATCACAAGCCTTATTTGAGCTTACTATGGGATTAGGTTGATTTGTGTAAGAAAGTGCCAGAATATTTATATTATTTATTTATTCGTATTTATTAATTATCAAGTTAAATTTAATAATATTATTTAATGATATTATGCATATTGCATACATGCTTTACTTGTATCCATAATATCATTTGTATTTACTCAACTGATAAAACTTAGGTAAGAATCATAAGTCCAGGCAATTCATAAAAAAGTATTATAGTAAACTAGTATTTAAAATTAAACCACAATTTTAAAAGATTAATATCAACAGTTTAACAATTTTAAATATTTTGATCATGAATGTATCTGTGCAAGTTTAATCTTTCGTAAAATTGTAAAATGTGCGTTCATCAAACAGATCAGCATACAAACCGACAATTATCAACAAAGAAATCATACTCAACATACCACACACCGTTTCTCACAATAATGTGCTTTAACGACTGCACAATAAATACCAGAATAGCATCAAACACTAAAATAGCATTAAACACGCAACAAACTGGCTACTTGTAACTTTATAACCGTTTCGTACGATTATTTGTCCTCGGCAATGAGCCGATTCCAACTAAAATCGCGATTCTAACGTAATAGCCACATCAGCAATAACATATTACACTTTTGTTTACATACACGCTAAAAAAGTTAACAAAATTTGTAAACAAAGGCTTTAAAAACTCTGAATAAGTTCACAGCGAACCCAGAGTGCCGCTGTAGCGCTCAGAGAGTTAATCGATATCTTATGAAGGTAAAAAACGTACCTATGACGGACATTTGATACAAAAAAACACACTTTTTTTAACAACACTACGTGCGTGGTAGCTAAACTCTTGATTTCCCTCCAAAAGTCACTTGATCCCGCGCACATAACCTATAGGATACATCATGAACTGTTCATTTGCAATAATATCCTAATTTAATACTAAATAGCTTAGTTAAAACAATGAAAATTTTAATCACAAATTCACATTTTTTTCGCGTGACCGAACTACCATGGCCGTCATTTTAATGTTACCATTATTAAAAAATATTTTTACCCTATTCGCATTATTATTGATTTTTTTTAAATATTAAAGCGTTACCATGGAACTTTTTCTCATTCAAACTCATTTGTTTTTCCTAAACCTCTAGTCAGAATAATAATATTTTGTCATGCCGCTGCCATATATTGCCCGAATAGAGCGACGAATGGCGGCGAATATAAGTCGTCCACCCTGTTAACTCATCGATATTTGAAGTGCAAAGCAAAAACCAAAGGGCATGTAATCCCAGGATTCTTCGTATGCAATCACGGGATTTGACATTATGAAATCCCGTGATTGCATATATTTGAATCCCGGGATTACATGCCCTAAAAGACCAACAACCACTTCATCAACGTGAATTTACGTCTTATACAGTCCTGTGGGGTGGAAACAGACAGCGGATTAGTAAGGGCAGCTACCTAATCCAACGGCCCTACTGTGAACTTCTTCCGTCCGATGGTATTCGGCTAGTGCTATGGCGTATGTTTAGGCCTTCAAATTACCTAGGTAAATTATTTTGTAGGGAACCGGCTGCAGTAAACAATTTAAGGGTTCTAGTTGTGAAAGATATAATACACTATAATGTGATCTGTCATTTTCTTATCAACTTAACATTCTGACATCTTAATTTTACGTCGTATGTTGTAGAATTGTGATTTGTGATGTCGTTTCCTAATTTTAGAAATTGGTAAAAACTACAAGATGACGTGAGAACTATTTGGATTCTTACTCTGTAATAAATAAATTAAATAAAAGTAATAAAAAATGAATCCTATTTAGATCAAATCATTAACAGTTTTAAATTTTACTCGTAGTAGGGGTCAGCAGTCATATACTGGCAACATTGTTCGTCATATGTCAACACTTCAAGGTCATGTCCCATTTTTTTAATTCATTACATTTTTATTTATTAAATATATATATTAATTTCTGTTTTATTCAATCAGTAATTTATAAACACCATTTATATTTGCGGTTTAAAGAAAATCAAGAAATTATGCATTGTAGCAGATCGTCTACCTGGCAATGCAAAGTACGTGGTTAGTCAAGTAAGCAATAGATGGCGCTATTATGAAGAATATCGGTAACAATTACTTTTGTTTATTTAATTAATTAATTAATTAATAATTAGTATTATCGTTTTGTTTTGTAGGATTATTTTCATACTAGTATAATTCGTTTACATGCCAAAATGAAACTATTATGTATAATGACATTATACGACGTATGCTTATATTTTCAATTGGCTGAGAATTAGGTAGTCCTTTTGTCAATACCGTCAATACATATCTACTCGGGTTGGGCTACTATACTCGTATGATAGATAGATTGTTATTAGTACTTGTTAGGTTATTAACAACTTGTTACTCAGCAATACAGAGTCCAAACTGTGTCTGAGTCACAGGAATGTAGATAAACTGTATCGGAAAGGACAATTGGCTTTGTTCATAAACATCAGTACCTATGCGCTTTCGATATTAAAAGCCCAAGCCCAAGCCTGGGGGTCAATTCTACTAACAAAATTGTATAATAACCGCAATAGAAACGTAGTCGAATGACAACTTTTAGGCTTTTTCCCATTCTACTATTAAGCAACGATCCAATTGCGGTTGAACTTTAAGTTCCAGTTCACGTTCAGTTACGGTTCGATCGAAATGAATGTGACATTCTCTTAACATGACAGAAGCTAAACGTAACGTTAATCCCTATTCTACTATAATTTTGACACATTGGTCAATCGAAACGCAACCGAGGCTGAGCGTCATAGCTGTCAAAATTAGCGGTTGAGTAAAAGCTTGCAGGGGGCCAATTCTACTAACATGCATTCGGTTTAGGTTCGATAACGGTTCTGCTGTAATTCAGTTTCTATTCAGTGTCAGTCTGAGTGACAAAGTTATTCTACTATTTTGTGATCTAAATTGGAACGTAATCTAAGTAGAATCGCAAACGAATCGCAATAGAACCGAAACGTTTAGTCCAAAGACTAAATAAGCTGATTTGAGTGTTACCATGACGATAATATTTTTTACTACTAAATTAAAGTGTCACATTTAATGTACAAATTTGAGATTATTTTATGATTTTATGTTACTAATTGCGTATTTTTCAATTAATTAACTTGATATTTAATATATTAAACAAAAAATATGTTAAGAAACCTCAAATAACCAAAAAAAAAACTATCTGTGTCAATGACGTACACGTCAAACTTCAAACTCCGCGCCAAACTACAATAGTTTAGATTTCTTTTGTCGACATGGAAGCCAATCGAAGAAGAAATACCTCAGTGAGGCAACTGGAGCTTCTTATTACGTTTATGGAGGAGCACCGTGACTTAGCACTGGGACGTGTTCGGTCACGGGAAGCCAGGGCTTTGTCCTGCCGCTTGTGGGCCCAATGTTCCACATTGTTGAACGCGGAAGGTGTTGCTAGAAGCCCTAAGGAGTGGTCAAAAGTGGGCTTATTTTTAATTGGCCTCATGTGATATCCAAGTTCACAAGTAATAGAGGAAGTTTTGCTTTAATAAGACATGTTTACATTTTAGTTTTGGAACGATTACAAATCCCGGGTGCGTGGTAAGTTGACCACCATCCGGAAAGAAAGGAACAGAACTGGTGGTGGACTTGGCACAGCAGCTCCATTAACCACTTTAGAAGAAAGAGTTGCTGCCATATTAGGGTCAGATGTGGGTCCCATATCTGGTGTTCGAATGGATCCAGTTCTGGATGTGGTGGTTTGTTGATTACCTTCATCAGATATTTATTAGATTTCTTTACAATACCCTTTTTTCATACTTATAGGTATCTTAATTGTTTTCAAGGTTCAAAATGAGAGAGCAGACAGCAATGTTTTTAATGGCCAACAAGTGTCTGTAAATGCGGATTCAGCAGATTCATTCATCATGTAAGAATGAAATTCCTTTTCAGTTTATTTTATTACAATTACCTATAAAATTGTTAATTATCTATCTTATTATTTACAGAGACATATCAAACATTGGACAAGACCTATTAAATAATGACATTGACCGGACCCTGACCGTTGAAACTCCACCCCATATCGAAACACAAAACAATATAGGAAACAATATTGTAGCGCTAACAAGAAGCCCAATTGCACGAGAACCAACAAGAAGCCCAATTGCACGAGAACCAACAAGAAGCCCAATTCACACAGAAAATGTTCATGAGCAAACAGGTTCATAGATGGATGATATCTATTACATGGATTTTGGTCATTAGTTTATATTATATTGCTAATAGCCTGTTATGTTTTAGATCAACAGTTGAGAAGAGAAAGAAGACCCAGGAGACCTCGTCCACGGGGCCCTGTACAGTATAGTAAGTACTATAAAATAATGAAAGTATAACACTCAAATATTTTATTAACTATTTGAAGTTATTTAAATTGAATTGATCGCCAGTCAGTTTCACATAACATTTTCTTTCATATAGGTAACACTGCCGCACTTGATGAAGCTAGAGCCACTATATCACGTATAGAAGAAATGCGTGCAAGAACCGAGGAGGCCACAGCATTGGCCAATTTGAAAAGAGCAGAAGCAGACTTAAAGAATGCTGAATCTTTTAGCAGCATTGCACTATCATTAAAAATCATAGCTGATAGTATAAAGGTTCATTTAACACACACGTAGGGTAGGTATTTATTACTTAATTTAATCTTTTCAACGCCAACGACTCATATGCGCCTAGTGGCTGTTGTTATAGCAATAAACTTAAAGTTAATTTTATTGCTTGAAAAAGCTTTGAATAGATTAAATAAGCTTGTGTTATTAGATTGACCATACATATGATTATTAATTTTGGTATTTGTTTGTTTCAGAAAGCTGATTTAATTAGTCAATATTAAGCAATACTGCCTGTTTTTATGTTACTTTGTTATTTTATATTACTTCCTAAAGTCTGATTATTTGATTAAGAAACTCTTGTGTCTTCCTAAAGTCTGATTATTTGATTAAGAAACTCTTGTGTCATAGTTCCTATGGATCTAAATAAGTACAAAATAAATGAAGAACAAATAATTGTATATTTTTATTTCAACGCCGAGATAGCCACAACCGTTGTACCAACAGATTTTGGTATTCGCGCCCTTGTCGTAATTCTAAATTATTTGTGGCCCGACGACTGGTGTCTTCGGTTGATGGTTGCTGTTCCATCTGTGGTACCACCGGACCCCCTACATCACCGCTCAAAGGCACCTCCAATGCAATGTTGTGCAGTACACAACAAGCATTTATAATGCGAGCAGCAGCTTGGGGTGCATAGTGTAGTTTCCTATCACTACGTAGACATCTGTAACAAATAAAAATAAAGCTAAATCATACTGTTTTATTTCTTTAGGTATTTAGAATAGAATAGAATAGATTTTTATTCACATAAAGCACACAAAATGTAAAAAAAAACAAAGGTATTTTGTGGTTAACAATATTTAAGTCATTAATTTACTAAATTTAACTCAACTCATATAATAATCATACTATTTTGCTGATAGGAATATATGACAAATATTTGTATTATCAATAGTGATAGATGAAAACATTACACAATTTATGAAATAGGTTAAAGCCAGCAAAAAAAGGCTGAGTCAGTCAGTCTCTTGTATTTGGCTGGTTTACTAAGTGTTTGAAGTACCCTAATATCTAAATAAATATTGTTTAAATTTGTTTGAGTACCTAAAAGTACAACATATAAGTAGGTAGGATGAATGCTATAGTTATTGGCCCCTACATTCTAATTGGTCATTCTTAACAAATTAGAAAGAAATAAGCCAATATAAATATTATTATTAAGAAAATAAATAATTTATTTTATTTCATTATAGTAGGTATACTTTTTTGTATTCATGCATTTTATTTTTGTTTTTTCTTACCTGAAGCGGGCTTTCAAAATGCCTATACACCTTTCAACAACGTTCCTGGCTGTCATATGCATTTCTGTGTAGAATGCCTCTGGAGTGTTAGGCTCGGCATTATTTATGGGTGTCATGACTGTCCTCCTTAGAGGGAACCCTGAATCACCTTAAACAGACAAAATTAAAATATTTTAACAGTAAGAATGACTATCTTGTTAAGTTACTGTTACATTAATGATTACAGAATTACTTACCCAACAAATAAAAGTCTTCTCCTGACTGCACAAGTTCATTCAGTTTTGCCTCCAGTGGGTTGTTTTTCCATGCAGCACTGTCATGTGTGGAGCCTGGATTACTGCTGTCTACACATATTATTCTACCATCTGAATCACAAATCTAAAACAATGGTTTTGTCAATATTAATTTCAGATCAAAAAATAAATTAAACTAGTCACTTTGTAATTCAAACTTACAATGAGAGCATTTATGGAATGATATCCCTTTCTATTGAAATACCTCTCTTCATTTTCGGCCGGAGGTACTATGCCGACTTGGGTGCCATCTATAACCCCGATGAGCCCTGGCATACCAAACTTTTCATAAAATCTGAAAACCATTATTGATTTAATTAAATGATATGTGTAATACAGTCATATTTAACACACAGATCTATGACTGGTTGTAATGTCATATAGATTGTCAGTATGACACTAAAACCAGCTAATATAACTGAATTTAAATAATTATAATTATGTAGTACACATTTAAGTACTACTACTACTTACCCCCGTTTGATTTCGTCCCGTGCTTCCTGAGAATTTGGGAATCTCACATACTTATGAAATATATGTGGCAAATTTAATACATCTGTCACCTGGCGTATTGCTCGGGATACAGACGGCTGTGACAGACAATGGCTGCTTGATTGGCCTACTAGAGTTTGGTATGAACCAACCGCATAGAAGGCCAAGGCTACCAGTATCTACAACAATATATCAATAGTTAGAGTTAATAATTATGAATAGGTAGATTAATCACACCTACAAACACCATTTTATACATAGCGACATTAACATGGCTAACAGTTACAAGATAATTAAGTACCATTTTGTTCTCAACGTTTGACTCACCTTCGTATCCGTATCGATGCCATCAGAACGAAGATTTATAGGCATATGCCCACGGATGTCATCAATTAACGTACGAGTCAGGTCTTTGGTGAGCCTGTAAGTTTTGACGAACTCCCGGTCCGTTAAATCAAATGCACAGTTCCGTGCTCTTGACAGTAAATTTCTCCGTCGAACATTCCCGCGGTCCACAGCGTCAGCCATCGCCAGATATTCTTGATAAAATAACATGTTTCCAGCCGCACGATTATCAAGAAGTTACAAACAGCAAGCTTTTACTCAACCGCTAATTTTGACAGCTATGACGCTCAGCCTCGGTTGCGTTTCGATTGACCAATGTGTCAAAATTATAGTAGAATAGGGATTAACGTTACGTTTAGCTTCTGTCATGTTAAGAGAATGTCACATTCATTTCGATCGAACCGTAACTGAACGTGAACTGGAACTTAAAGTTCAACCGCAATTGGATCGTTGCTTAATAGTAGAATGGGAAAAAGCCTAAAAGTTGTCATTCGACTACGTTTCTATTGCGGTTATTATACAATTTTGTTAGTAAGTTCCAGTTCACGTTCAGTTACGGTTCGATCGAAATGAATGTGACATTCTCTTAACATGACAGAAGCTAAACGTAACGTTAATCCCTATTCTACTATAATTTTGACACATTGGTCAATCGAAACGCAACCGAGGCTGAGCGTCATAGCTGTCAAAATTAGCGGTTGAGTAAAAGCTTGCTGTTTGTAACTTCTTGATAATCGTGCGGCTGGAAACATGTTATTTTATCAAGAATATCTGGCGATGGCTGACGCTGTGGACCGCGGGAATGTTCGACGGAGAAATTTACTGTCAAGAGCACGGAACTGTGCATTTGATTTAACGGACCGGGAGTTCGTCAAAACTTACAGGCTCACCAAAGACCTGACTCGTACGTTAATTGATGACATCCGTGGGCATATGCCTATAAATCTTCGTTCTGATGGCATCGATACGGATACGAAGGTGAGTCAAACGTTGAGAACAAAATGGTACTTAATTATCTTGTAACTGTTAGCCATGTTAATGTCGCTATGTATAAAATGGTGTTTGTAGGTGTGATTAATCTACCTATTCATAATTATTAACTCTAACTATTGATATATTGTTGTAGATACTGGTAGCCTTGGCCTTCTATGCGGTTGGTTCATACCAAACTCTAGTAGGCCAATCAAGCAGCCATTGTCTGTCACAGCCGTCTGTATCCCGAGCAATACGCCAGGTGACAGATGTATTAAATTTGCCACATATATTTCATAAGTATGTGAGATTCCCAAATTCTCAGGAAGCACGGGACGAAATCAAACGGGGGTAAGTAGTAGTAGTACTTAAATGTGTACTACATAATTATAATTATTTAAATTCAGTTATATTAGCTGGTTTTAGTGTCATACTGACAATCTATATGACATTACAACCAGTCATAGATCTGTGTGTTAAATATGACTGTATTACACATATCATTTAATTAAATCAATAATGGTTTTCAGATTTTATGAAAAGTTTGGTATGCCAGGGCTCATCGGGGTTATAGATGGCACCCAAGTCGGCATAGTACCTCCGGCCGAAAATGAAGAGAGGTATTTCAATAGAAAGGGATATCATTCCATAAATGCTCTCATTGTAAGTTTGAATTACAAAGTGACTAGTTTAATTTATTTTTTGATCTGAAATTAATATTGACAAAACCATTGTTTTAGATTTGTGATTCAGATGGTAGAATAATATGTGTAGACAGCAGTAATCCAGGCTCCACACATGACAGTGCTGCATGGAAAAACAACCCACTGGAGGCAAAACTGAATGAACTTGTGCAGTCAGGAGAAGACTTTTATTTGTTGGGTAAGTAATTCTGTAATCATTAATGTAACAGTAACTTAACAAGATAGTCATTCTTACTGTTAAAATATTTTAATTTTGTCTGTTTAAGGTGATTCAGGGTTCCCTCTAAGGAGGACAGTCATGACACCCATAAATAATGCCGAGCCTAACACTCCAGAGGCATTCTACACAGAAATGCATATGACAGCCAGGAACGTTGTTGAAAGGTGTATAGGCATTTTGAAAGCCCGCTTCAGGTAAGAAAAAACAAAAATAAAATGCATGAATACAAAAAAGTATACCTACTATAATGAAATAAAATAAATTATTTATTTTCTTAATAATAATATTTATATTGGCTTATTTCTTTCTAATTTGTTAAGAATGACCAATTAGAATGTAGGGGCCAATAACTATAGCATTCATCCTACCTACTTATATGTTGTACTTTTAGGTACTCAAACAAATTTAAACAATATTTATTTAGATATTAGGGTACTTCAAACACTTAGTAAACCAGCCAAATACAAGAGACTGACTGACTCAGCCTTTTTTTGCTGGCTTTAACCTATTTCATAAATTGTGTAATGTTTTCATCTATCACTATTGATAATACAAATATTTGTCATATATTCCTATCAGCAAAATAGTATGATTATTATATGAGTTGAGTTAAATTTAGTAAATTAATGACTTAAATATTGTTAACCACAAAATACCTTTGTTTTTTTTTACATTTTGTGTGCTTTATGTGAATAAAAATCTATTCTATTCTATTCTAAATACCTAAAGAAATAAAACAGTATGATTTAGCTTTATTTTTATTTGTTACAGATGTCTACGTAGTGATAGGAAACTACACTATGCACCCCAAGCTGCTGCTCGCATTATAAATGCTTGTTGTGTACTGCACAACATTGCATTGGAGGTGCCTTTGAGCGGTGATGTAGGGGGTCCGGTGGTACCACAGATGGAACAGCAACCATCAACCGAAGACACCAGTCGTCGGGCCACAAATAATTTAGAATTACGACAAGGGCGCGAATACCAAAATCTGTTGGTACAACGGTTGTGGCTATCTCGGCGTTGAAATAAAAATATACAATTATTTGTTCTTCATTTATTTTGTACTTATTTAGATCCATAGGAACTATGACACAAGAGTTTCTTAATCAAATAATCAGACTTTAGGAAGACACAAGAGTTTCTTAATCAAATAATCAGACTTTAGGAAGTAATATAAAATAACAAAGTAACATAAAAACAGGCAGTATTGCTTAATATTGACTAATTAAATCAGCTTTCTGAAACAAACAAATACCAAAATTAATAATCATATGTATGGTCAATCTAATAACACAAGCTTATTTAATCTATTCAAAGCTTTTTCAAGCAATAAAATTAACTTTAAGTTTATTGCTATAACAACAGCCACTAGGCGCATATGAGTCGTTGGCGTTGAAAAGATTAAATTAAGTAATAAATACCTACCCTACGTGTGTGTTAAATGAACCTTTATACTATCAGCTATGATTTTTAATGATAGTGCAATGCTGCTAAAAGATTCAGCATTCTTTAAGTCTGCTTCTGCTCTTTTCAAATTGGCCAATGCTGTGGCCTCCTCGGTTCTTGCACGCATTTCTTCTATACGTGATATAGTGGCTCTAGCTTCATCAAGTGCGGCAGTGTTACCTATATGAAAGAAAATGTTATGTGAAACTGACTGGCGATCAATTCAATTTAAATAACTTCAAATAGTTAATAAAATATTTGAGTGTTATACTTTCATTATTTTATAGTACTTACTATACTGTACAGGGCCCCGTGGACGAGGTCTCCTGGGTCTTCTTTCTCTTCTCAACTGTTGATCTAAAACATAACAGGCTATTAGCAATATAATATAAACTAATGACCAAAATCCATGTAATAGATATCATCCATCTATGAACCTGTTTGCTCATGAACATTTTCTGTGTGAATTGGGCTTCTTGTTGGTTCTCGTGCAATTGGGCTTCTTGTTGGTTCTCGTGCAATTGGGCTTCTTGTTAGCGCTACAATATTGTTTCCTATATTGTTTTGTGTTTCGATATGGGGTGGAGTTTCAACGGTCAGGGTCCGGTCAATGTCATTATTTAATAGGTCTTGTCCAATGTTTGATATGTCTCTGTAAATAATAAGATAGATAATTAACAATTTTATAGGTAATTGTAATAAAATAAACTGAAAAGGAATTTCATTCTTACATGATGAATGAATCTGCTGAATCCGCATTTACAGACACTTGTTGGCCATTAAAAACATTGCTGTCTGCTCTCTCATTTTGAACCTTGAAAACAATTAAGATACCTATAAGTATGAAAAAAGGGTATTGTAAAGAAATCTAATAAATATCTGATGAAGGTAATCAACAAACCACCACATCCAGAACTGGATCCATTCGAACACCAGATATGGGACCCACATCTGACCCTAATATGGCAGCAACTCTTTCTTCTAAAGTGGTTAATGGAGCTGCTGTGCCAAGTCCACCACCAGTTCTGTTCCTTTCTTTCCGGATGGTGGTCAACTTACCACGCACCCGGGATTTGTAATCGTTCCAAAACTAAAATGTAAACATGTCTTATTAAAGCAAAACTTCCTCTATTACTTGTGAACTTGGATATCACATGAGGCCAATTAAAAATAAGCCCACTTTTGACCACTCCTTAGGGCTTCTAGCAACACCTTCCGCGTTCAACAATGTGGAACATTGGGCCCACAAGCGGCAGGACAAAGCCCTGGCTTCCCGTGACCGAACACGTCCCAGTGCTAAGTCACGGTGCTCCTCCATAAACGTAATAAGAAGCTCCAGTTGCCTCACTGAGGTATTTCTTCTTCGATTGGCTTCCATGTCGACAAAAGAAATCTAAACTATTGTAGTTTGGCGCGGAGTTTGAAGTTTGACGTGTACGTCATTGACACAGATAGTTTTTTTTTTGGTTATTTGAGGTTTCTTAACATATTTTTTGTTTAATATATTAAATATCAAGTTAATTAATTGAAAAATACGCAATTAGTAACATAAAATCATAAAATAATCTCAAATTTGTACATTAAATGTGACACTTTAATTTAGTAGTAAAAAATATTATCGTCATGGTAACACTCAAATCAGCTTATTTAGTCTTTGGACTAAACGTTTCGGTTCTATTGCGATTCGTTTGCGATTCTACTTAGATTACGTTCCAATTTAGATCACAAAATAGTAGAATAACTTTGTCACTCAGACTGACACTGAATAGAAACTGAATTACAGCAGAACCGTTATCGAACCTAAACCGAATGCATGTTAGTAGAATTGGCCCCCTGTTACGTAGATATTACCAAATAAGTTGTGTAGCATTTTCGAGTCTTTTTACGTGGGGCTCATCTCCATTCTTTTATATTTTATAAACAATTTAATTTCGTTATTTTAGATTTCATAACGACTTACGAAATACAAACATCCTAGTATGTTGACTATCGGCATAAAAGTTTACTGTGCAATACAGGTGGGGTTGCC
>JALPQI010030936.1:0-93533 GCA_025490895.1 Thaumatotibia leucotreta
TGTAACAGTAACTTAACAAGATAGTCATTCTTACTGTTAAAATATTTTAATTTTGTCTGTTTAAGGTGATTCAGGGTTCCCTCTAAGGAGGACAGTCATGACACCCCATAAATAATGCCGAGCCTAACACTCCAGAGGCATTCTACACAGAAATGCATATGACAGCCAGGAACGTTGTTGAAAGGTGTATAGGCATTTTGAAAGCCCGCTTCAGGTAAGAAAAAAACAAAAATAAAATGCATGAATACAAAAAAGTATACCTACTATAATGAAATAAAAATAAATTATTTATTTTCTTAATAATAATATTTATATTGGCTTATTTCTTTCTAATTTGTTAAGAATGACCAATTAGAATGTAGGGGCCAATAACTATAGCATTCATCCTACCTACTTATATGTTGTACTTTTAGGTACTCAAACAAATTTAAACAATATTTATTTAGATATTAGGGGTACTTCAAACACTTAGTAAACCAGCCAAATACAAGAGACTGACTGACTCAGCCTTTTTTTGCTGGCTTTAACCTATTTCATAAATTGTGTAATGTTTTCATCTATCACTATTGATAATACAAATATTTGTCATATATTCCTATCAGCAAAAATAGTATGATTATTATATGAGTTGAGTTAAATTTAGTAAATTAATGACTTAAATATTGTTAACCACAAAATACCTTTGTTTTTTTTTACATTTTGTGTGCTTTTATGTGAATAAAAATCTATTCTATTCTATCTAAATACCTAAAGAAATAAAACAGTATGATTTAGCTTTATTTTTATTTGTTACAGATGTCTACGTAGTGATAGGAAACTACACTATGCACCCCAAGCTGCTGCTCGCATTATAAATGCTTGTTGTGTACTGCACAACATTGCATTGGAGGTGCCTTTGAGCGGTGATGTAGGGGGTCCGGTGGTACCACAGATGGAACAGCAACCATCAACCGAAGACACCAGTCGTCGGGGCCACAAAATAATTTAGAATTACGACAAGGGCGCGAATACCAAAATCTGTTGGTACAACGGTTGTGGCTATCTCGGCGTTGAAATAAAAATATACAATTATTTGTTCTTCATTTATTTTGTACTTATTTAGATCCATAGGAAACTATGACACAAAGAGTTTCTTAATCAAAATAATCAGACTTTAGGAAGACACAAGAGTTTCTTAATCAAATAATCAGACTTTAGGAAGTAATATAAAATAACAAAGTAACATAAAAACAGGCAGTATTGCTTAATATTGACTAATTAAATCAGCTTTCTGAAAACAAACAAATACCAAAATTAATAATCATATGTATGGTCAATCTAATAACACAAGCTTATTTAATCTATTCAAAGCTTTTTCAAGCAATAAAATTAACTTTAAGTTTATTGCTATAACAACAGCCACTAGGCGCATATGAGTCGTTGGCGTTGAAAAGATTAAATTAAGTAATAAATACCTACCCCTACGTGTGTGTTAAATGAACCTTTATACTATCAGCTATGATTTTTAATGATAGTGCAATGCTGCTAAAAGATTCAGCATTCTTTAAGTCTGCTTCTGCTCTTTTCAAATTGGCCAATGCTGTGGCCCTCCTCGGTTCTTGCACGCATTTCTTCTATACGTGATATAGTGGCTCTAGCTTCATCAAGTGCGGCAGTGTTACCTATATGAAAGAAAATGTTATGTGAAACTGACTGGCGATCAATTCAATTTAAATAACTTCAAATAGTTTAATAAAATATTTTGAGTGTTATACTTTCATTATTTTATAGTACTTACTATACTGTACAGGGCCCCGTGGACGAGGTCTCCTGGGTCTTCTTTTCTCTTCTCAACTGTTGATCTAAAACATAACAGGCTATTAGCAATATAATATAAACTAATGACCAAAATCCATGTAATAGATATCATCCATCTATGAACCTGTTTGCTCATGAACATTTTCTGTGTGAATTGGGCTTCTTGTTGGTTCTCGTGCAATTGGGCTTCTTGTTGGTTCTCGTGCAATTGGGCTTCTTGTTAGCGCTACAATATTGTTTTCCTATATTGTTTTGTGTTTCGATATGGGGTGGAGTTTCAACGGTCAGGGTCCGGTCAATGTCATTATTTAATAGGTCTTGTCCAATGTTTGATATGTCTCTGTAAATAATAAGATAGATAATTAACAATTTTTATAGGTAATTGTAATAAAATAAACTGAAAAGGAATTTCATTCTTACATGATGAATGAATCTGCTGAATCCGCATTTACAGACACTTGTTGGCCATTAAAAACATTGCTGTCTGCTCTCTCATTTTGAACCTTGAAAACAATTAAGATACCTATAAGTATGAAAAAAGGGTATTGTAAAGAAATCTAATAAATATCTGATGAAGGTAATCAACAAACCACCACATCCAGAAACTGGATCCATTCGAACACCAGATATGGGACCCACATCTGACCCTAATATGGCAGCAACTCTTTCTTCTAAAGTGGTTAATGGAGCTGCTGTGCCAAGTCCACCACCAGTTCTGTTCCTTTCTTTCCCGGATGGTGGTCAACTTAACCACGCACCCGGGATTTGTAATCGTTCCAAAAACTAAAATGTAAAACATGTCTTATTAAAGCAAAACTTCCTCTATTACTTGTGAACTTGGATATCACATGAGGCCAATTAAAAATAAGCCCACTTTTGACCACTCCTTAGGGCTTCTAGCAACACCTTCCGCGTTCAACAATGTGGAACATTGGGCCCACAAGCGGCAGGACAAAGCCCTGGCTTCCCGTGACCGAACACGTCCCCAGTGCTAAGTCACGGTGCTCCTCCATAAACGTAATAAGAAGCTCCAGTTGCCTCACTGAGGTATTTCTTCTTTCGATTGGCTTCCATGTCGACAAAAGAAAATCTAAACTATTGTAGTTTGGCGCGGAGTTTGAAGTTTGACGTGTACGTCATTGACACAGATAGTTTTTTTTTTGGTTATTTGAGGTTTCTTAACATATTTTTTGTTTAATATATTAAATATCAAGTTAATTAATTGAAAAATACGCAATTAGTAACATAAAATCATAAAATAATCTCAAATTTGTACATTAAATGTGACACTTTAATTTAGTAGTAAAAAATATTATCGTCATGGTAACACTCAAATCAGCTTATTTAGTCTTTGGACTAAACGTTTCGGTTCTATTGCGATTCGTTTGCGATTCTACTTAGATTACGTTCCAATTTAGATCACAAAATAGTAGAATAACTTTGTCACTCAGACTGACACTGAATAGAAACTGAATTACAGCAGAACCGTTATCGAACCTAAACCGAATGCATGTTAGTAGAATTGGCCCCCTGTTACGTAGATATTACCAAATAAGTTGTGTAGCATTTTCGAGTCTTTTTACGTGGGGCTCATCTCCATTCTTTTATATTTTATAAACAATTTAATTTCGTTATTTTAGATTTCATAACGACTTACGAAATACAAACATCCTAGTATGTTGACTATCGGCATAAAAGTTTACTGTGCAATACAGGTGGGGTTGCCAAGTTTACCAGTGTTTCATAATCGGGATTTCCATATTATTTACACAAAAAATTGTTTTTGTATTTGCCTTTATTCCCAAGAATTGAATTTGTTTCAATTATATAGTATAAACACCTTAATACACCATTAAAATCTCTCGCAATGCTCGCGAGCACTCTGTATAATAGTATATTATACAAAGTATTTTTTTTTAAAGACGAAAGTCTTTTATCAGTGTGTGTTGCCAGTGATGACATACGTTACTGAAACGTGGTCGCTTACAAAGGGCCTTATAAAAATGCTCAAAGTCACCCAAAGGGCAATGGAGAGGGCTATGCCAGGAGTCTCTCTGCGAGTTCGGATTAGAAATGAGACCATCCAGCAGCAGAACCAAAGTAACGAAATAGACCTCTCCGAATAGCTAAACTGAAGTGGTAGTGGTCGGGCACATTGCGCGAAGAACCGATGGCCGTTGGGGCGGGAAGGTTCTCGAGTGGCGGTCACGTACCGGAAGGTGCAGCGTGGGTAGGTCCCCACAAGGTGGACTGATGACCTGGCGAAGGTCGCTGGAGTCCACTGGATGCGGGTGGCACAGTACCGGTTATTGTGGCAATATTTTGGGGAGGCCCATGTTCAGCAGTGGACGTCTTTCAGCTGATATGATGATGATTTTTTTATTACGTGGTAGTAAAATGTGAATTAATTCGTGATTTTTAATAACATTTACTACTTTGGTGTCAATCGCGCGTAAACGAAGAGTAGAAACATCTTACCATACATTTTGGTTTACTAATATCTTAATTTTTATACAATATATATTCTGGCCAACCAGCTAGTCAGTAGACAACGGCGACAATCTAATTGTCAAGCTTTTAAATCTAAGCAATAACTAATTTCTTAGAAAGCTGCGAAGTAAGTAAACAGTAGTCTAATGCTTTTTGTATTTGTACATCAGTTAACGTCAAAGATATCATTACGGGTTAGGTTCCAAAAATATGTTAACGCGACGTTAATGTCCAGTCAATAAAGTAATGTAAATATATTTTTGGCACTTAAACCGTAGGTAATGATATCTATGACGTCGACTGTACATACCAATTGTAAATCAAAACAAATTCAAATCAAATTCAAATTTAAATTTATTTATTGTACACACAAAGTACACAAGAAATCGAAGAAATATAAAATGATTCATATGAAACTTAAGACAAATTATGATTGCATATTTATTTAACTATGAAAATAAACAGTTAAAATCTCAAATTATCGCGACATCCGAAAAACAAGGCACATGCGCTGGCAACATTCCGCGAACAAAACACGAGCTAGTTTCCCGCGAAACTGCGCAGTCGTTGGACGCGAGTTCCATTCCATTTTCAAAAACCCGTACGGAGTAAATTCAAATCAAAAGTTTTTATACAAGCCGATTACCATTTACGTATTTATTGTGTTGATTATTGTTAAAAATTGTGCATTAGAAAAACTTGGAAGTACATAATGTGAAGGTAAGCATTTCATAATTGGATTTGTTTAAATTTGTTGCGTTGACTGGTCAAGGTATTTACGTATTTAGGAATACTAAAGACTTATGTCACTATCGTAACTTTTTAATGGCCTTAATAGGGATTAGTTATAATATTCGATAATAGAGGTCGTTAAATAATAGTTCGTTTTGTATTTCTGACGAATTCGTAGCCTAGTTGGTAGTGACCCTGCCTACGAAGCTGGAGGTTCCGGGTTCAAATCCCGGCGAGGGCATTATTTTTGTGTATTTTTTTTATCACAAATATTTGTTCCTTGGTCGTGGCTCGCTGTTTCTATGCGATTTTGTTACGCGTTTTTTTTGTTCATTACCATCACCACTTTATTTACCGTTTTATAAAAGCAAACGAGACTATTATGCCAGAATAGCAGACAAACATGCGTCTGCTACAAGACAATCGAAAATGACTCCACTATTTATACGCAGTTCGTCAATAATTTGGGAATGGTAATGACTTGATTGTTGCGACTGAATAATCGCATAGAACTACCCGGCTGTCTATTTATTTAAGTATCTATCTATTATGTATATCGTCGCTTGGTACCCACACCACAAGCCTTAATTGAGCATACCGTGGGACTAAGCTGATTTGTGTAAGATGTGCCAAGATATTTATTTAATTATATGTAAAACATATGCTTTTTATACAAAGCATTTTAATATTTTATATTAAACACGTTAATTGTTAAAGCAGAAAGCGTGGTACAAAGAAAAGAACACACAACACAATAAGTATATTGAGTCACTGATAAAAACTTTAAGAAACTGATGAAAGTGATAAATACACACATTACCTACTCATTAGACTAGTAAATTGGTTGTTAATTAATGATAAGTTAACCCTAGAGTGACCCTACCGTACCTATCTACATATACCTATCTATCAACTAGGGTGGTAGCACCAATGTTTGACACTTTTCGTTGGAATTCACCAGCGATTGATTTGATTTCAGTCGTGACACTATAGTTGTCGATTTCTAAGAACGAATATTTGACAGCTCAAAAATGACCCATAGTCACTGGTCTCACCGCGAGCTACTAAGCTATGAACTGTCGGCTATAAACACGAACAAAAGATATGCACTTCCGTGTAAATAAAAGACATGGCGATACTCGCCCGGCGGTGATAGCTGATAGCTGGGCGAGTAACGCCGCGTCTCTTTTATTTACACGGGAGTGCGTATCTTTCGTTCGTGTTTATAGCCGACAGTTTATAGCTTAGTAGCTCGCGGTGAGACCAGTGCCTCATACATAATACGAGTATTTATGACGTTAAGTTTATTGAATTACTCATATTAATAAGGATTAAGTGTCAAAATAAGTGTCAAAAGTTCATTCTTAGATCTCGCAGACTAAGAGCGTAGGGTCGTAAATCATAATGGGTCATTGACAGGATTTAATGCTGGACCACACCGGATGCACTCAGGCGCGAATTAAGGGGGGGGGGGCAAGTGGGGCACTGCCCCCCCCCCCTCCCCTTGGCATAGACTCTAGGTGTGATTCCGGTGTATTTGGTATAGGTACATGTTATGTAAACTTCGAAAGAAAATGCCTGCTGAGGAGCCAAGCTGAGGACGCGGGTTCGATACCCGCCTTGGTAAACTCGGTACTTTTAGCAAATTACATTTAATGTGTATGTATTATTTTATAATTCACCTTATGCCATTGAAATAAGGAAGGAATTTAATAATTGTACACATATTTATGCCCTTAGTTGACCATAGCGACAATGCCTATAATTCCTCCCTCCTTTTGGATTTTACTCCAATATTTCAGCCAGCTGCCAGCCTCCGTAGCCTAGTTGGTAGTGACCCTGCCTACGAAGCTAGAGGTTCCGGGTTCGAATCCCGGTGTGACATCTACTATGACATTGCTGCCGCTACAACGTTTACGTGCTGCAGTGGCCCAGCGTTTAATGGGGAGTCTGAAACGCTCGAATAACTGCCCAACGGACATTGTATGTAATTGTAAAGTAGCTGTATTGATAATTAGCTGTAATGGACGTTTCAGGCGGATCCAAGATGGCGGTTTCCGGCGAAGTGTATGAAGATGGCGGGGTCAAGTTGCATCCGTACCTTATTGCTTTGGCGTGAGTATTTTTCACATACATTTTTCCATACTATTATAGATAAATTAGGGGTTCACTAATGTTTAACCAAAACAATATTAGCAAATATTTATTTTACAACAAACGTTTCACTAATGTAGTAAGTGGCAAAAATGTTTTCCCCTCACTAGCTCGTAAAGCGCTCGTTTATCCTTTAATACGAGCGGGTAAAAACGCTTTTTACACACTTGTGAATAAAGTAATTTGACATTTCTCTAATTCCTATAGCCCCCTACTGCCTAGTATAAGTGGATCTGTATGACCGTAGTAAACATGCGCAATCGGAGCTCACATGTTAAATTGGACGTTTCTCATGTGACTTTGTAAGCCATTGGCAATATTTAAATTCCATAAGTAACTCTATTCTACGATACGTTTCGACATAGAGTTTTCAATAGTTTCTTAAAGTTAATTTACATTTGGATGAGATTTGTAATCATATTTCCTCGCGATAGTGAGGGGAAAAAAGTTGTATTACACTTGGCGGCAAAGTTTGTTCAACTCTCGTGCCTTGAGACCTTCGCAATGCTCAAGATTCCAGTTTTTGAACCACTCGCTACGCTCGTGGCTCAATTTTGGAATCTTTCGCTAGCTCAGGTCTCAATATTGGCACGACAGTTAAACAACAACTTTGCCCCCTTGTATAATAAATAACTATATTCCGCAAATGTATCACTTTACAAAAACTCAATTGACAAATAATCATTAAGCAATTAATACATTAGAACAATGTATAAAATAATAAATAAATCAATTGTATATTTTACATGTCACCTAAAACTACGTTTAACATATGTGTACATTCACCGAATACCTATCTCGACGATGTCTGATTTTGGGGAAAAGTTTTCTGGGTTGCAACATTAAAAAAAATAACCTCGAAGACTAAGCCGGAAGATTTTTGCCGGATCCGGGATAATGTGAACAGCTTCATATAAATTATACTGCCACCAGCCTTTTCGGCAGTTTCGCCTGTCCGGCCTAATGTGAACGGGGCCATAGCCGTCCGATGATAGCCCTCCGACCTGACATAAAATGATCGTAAATATTTTTTTATGTGTGAGGGAACTCAGAGTTTATTTGGGATAATAATAATATATGTTGTGTTGGTAAACGTAGCACAGTATGGCCGTGCTGTCGTAAGGTTTCGTCGATCTTATATTCAACAAATTTGGCCTTATTTAAATATACAAGAACATACATTATAACTATTACATTATAAGTCACATACAATACCAATAGTACTAGTCAAATAACCTGCCCCGTGTCATCCCTGGCGCAAAAGTGCCCATCACGCTCGCGGCATTGCCACGCTGAATCGCGATTGACAATTTTTGCACCAGGAATGTTCCGGAGCGAGGGTTAAGACCTCTTAAATAAATTGAAATATAATAATAATAACAAGAGATGTAAAGTCTTTAATGACCCAATGCCGTCGTGACACTTGTGACCTACTATCCATATATATCTATGAAGTGCTATAGTGACGGCTTAGTTCGCTATCTATCGCTCTGATAACAAGAACACCTAATAATAAACACCACGTTTTAACCTATCTCTTTAAATCCATAGAATTATATTTTCAGTAGTTTAGGCGTTCGCCCCATCGTCTATGCGCTGCCTACCCTGAGGACTTAGAGGATTGCCTCTATGCCAGTAATTACACCGGCTATCTTACCCCCAAACCGGAACACAGTACTAACTATTTAGCGGCAGGTTAGCGGGTAAGACAGTGGTCTTACCCGCTAACCTGCCGCTAAATAGTTAGTACTGTGTTCCGGTAAGACAGTGGTCTTACCCGCTAGTGGCTGGCCGGGCGGGCTGCACGAGGTCCTACCACCAGCAAAAACTGTTAAAAGCATAGCGTATTAATCCTTAAACTGAAAGAGAATATTATTTATTTTATTGATTTGGGGAAAAAACAGCATAAGGTGGAAGTACTAGTACCCGACGCTGTACCAATACTCGTCAACATAGATTGAGTTGCCATCGATAAGATAAAATCAACAATTAGGGCATTTAAAAGATGATAAGGTATGTGCTTTTAATGAACCCTGCACGAGGTCCAGCCAGCGGCAAAAAATTAAAAACACGAAAGTTTCGATAGGTTTGGGGAGACAAGTCCTACAATTTACCGGCACACGTGTTTCCGCATACCTATAAGTTGGGACCCTTTAAACGAAGCGTGAAGAAGTATCTAGCGAGCCAGCAAGGCGGTGGCAACTAACAGGTTACTGATTGTCTCCTGTTCGTTGCCGCCGCGATTTGGGCTCTACTTTTCACTTACGATCAGGTGGAGTGGAGCCACTTTGTTGTGCCAACATAAAAAAAAACCGGCCAAGTGCGAGTCGGACTCGCGCGCGAAGGGTTCCGTACCATTATCAATTTATTGTTAAAAAAATACAGTTAAATCAACCTACCTCAAAAACTATAAAAGATAATTTAATGAAACCAAAAATCGTTGATAGAGTTTATTAATGTGCATAACATATAATTTTTTTAGAATTTTATACCGCGTAGTTTAAGAAATAGAGGGGGGGGGGGACACATTTTTCAGACTTTGAAAGCTGATATCTCGAAAACGATTTGCTTAAATAAAAATGAGATTTATAAACCTTCATATCATTTTCAAAGACCTTTCTATTAATACCCCACACGCTTATATACAGCTAAAAAAAAATTTCTATCCCTCAGTTACATGTATGGAGGGCCCCCACCCCAATGGTTTGTTTATAATTTAGTATCATAATCCTGTAGCGGTTTATACAACACATATCCTTACCAAATTTCGTTACTGTAGCATTTATAGTTTCCGAGTAAATGGGCTGTGACAGACGGACAGACGGACAGACGGACATGACGAATCTATAAGGGTTCCGTTTTTGCCATTTTGGCTACGGAACCCTAAAAAGAAAAATTGACTAATGATGAGCGGGCTAGACTACCACGAAGTTGGTAAGAGATGAGATCATAGTATTTACATGCGATAACGCTAATAATACAGCACGGCACGTGACGCTTATCGGCGCGCGCGCAGGGTCAACGACCTCTGCTGTTGCCGTTGCCGAGCGAAATGGTCAGGGTAGCTTATGGTGGTTCCGTTTTATCCATTTATCGTGCTACGCGCCACTTTTGCACTTGCATGTGACGGCAACGCCGAAAAACGATTAGACTCGGTACCATCATAAGCCTACTGGTGGCTTATAGGTACATACAATCACCAGTGTGACTGTATAAGGGTGAATATCTGAGCGTTTCAACCGCCTAATTTTGGTGGCATAATTATTGCCGAAGTATCTAAAATAATCTAAATGTCTCAATGTTATACAGTGAAACCCCGTTAATACGATTTCGTAGGGACCAGTCAGAAAACGCGTCTTAAGCGGGAAAGCGTATTATGCGGAAAGAAGGAATTGCATTTTTTTTGTAAAATTTATACTTTTGCAGTGAAATGTTACATATGAGATATTTTTCTTATATATATTATATATTTGACTGATTTGAATGCACAGATAAACAGAACAAATAAATGAAACAAATTGTACTAAGGTTGCACATGCAGGTGTATGCAATGCGATGGGATCATGAACTTTACGGGTCGCTTAGTCAATGCAACAAAGTAGGAGTCAAATTTTCAATTGGTATAGTAATATTATAACATTACTGCTCACATCTATAAGTAAATAATGCCATACGTCAATGTAACTTGGGTTACAGATAGCGTATTAAATGGGATGATGAATCGTATTAACCATACAAAAATGTAGGAAAACAGCATGCAAATTGCAGGGACCGGCATAAAATGGCGTATTACGCGGGAAATCGTATTAAACGTGATCGTATTAAGCGGGTTCTACTGTACTTCGTGGTACCGTGTCTCCTTCAAATGATTAAGTAGCACATTGTAACGAATAGAAACTTCGGCAAAAATGATGCCACCAAAATTAGGCGTTTGAAACGCTGAGATATTCACCCATCAACTGTTAAGTTTGGTTTTGATACTCATTAAGAAGACTTATTAGACTAGTTAGGCCGGGTTTACATCTGTTACTTCCTACGTAAGTGCAGGACTTGTAGAGACGGAGCTATACCAAGAAATAGTGATAACCTCTCTTTATAGGCCAAGCCACACCAGGGTGCTTAGACGAGTTGCCAATCGCTAACGCTTAATCGCGATCGTAAACGAAAGGCAGCTAACTGTCTTTATGGCACTAATATGAAAGAGTGACAGAGGGGGAAAACTACGATACGCTACTAAGTGTTAGCGATTGGCAACTTGGCTAAGCGTCCTGATGCGTGTGCAGTGCGCGCAAGTGCGCGTTGTAACGTATGTAAATGTCATATTAGATGGCAGACCGCTTGCGTGACGTGCACGTGCGCGTGACGTGCTAGCGGTGCGCCATCTACTGTGACATTTCCGATGCTACAACGCTGAACGCGCACGCCACGCTCTCTTACACGTGGTGCACACGCAAACGATGTGGCTCAACCTTATAAGTCCGTCCCGTCATCACTCATCGTCATACATCATCAGCCTATGATAGTCCACTGCTGGACGTAGGCCTCTCCTATTAACTACGCGTATAGACGCATTAGGAGGTAAATGCCCATAATCGCCACGCTGGGCAAGCGGATTGGCGATCGCAGTAATTTGTCCACTATGATGACGCTGCTGCCCATCATCAATCTTTTATCAAATAATGGTCAGACACTTCAATCCCTTAGTCGACTCTTACGACACCCGCAGGAGTTGGGGTGATGACAAATGTATTCTTACTGCCGTCACAACACGGCCAGCGCGATATTCGCATTCGCATTCGCGAATATTCGCATGTTTTAAAATATTCGCATTCGTATTCTCAAAAAATTGACGCGAATGTTGCGAATATTTTTATGTAATTATTACATTCACTTAAGAACCCGGTGATGATGTAAAAAATTCACAATTTGGGCGATGATACGACTTTTACACAGTAACTGAACACCCAAGGTCGGCGTTCGCATGTATCTGCAAGAATTCCACCGAATTATGAGCCCTATTGTAATAACACTAGGTACAATTTTGTTTGAAGAGTTGAATACAATTTTAACAACACTGCAGGTGCGCGACGATACCTAGAAATGTTCGACGCTGTTTAGGCACGCTATAAAAAGTATTGATACTTGAATACGTTTAATGTAAATTTGTAATTTTTGGTTGATTTTAATTTAAATGAAAGTTCAAGATAAATTTGTATTAAACATTTATTGTATATTATATATGTCTTTTTATAAATTATTTATACTTTGACACTTATTATGAGTATACTTACTACATCTTCTATTATACAAACCATTAGCGCACAACCGAATCAACTTGGGCTAGGCACTTGAAATAAACACCAGAACTTCTTAATAGACAAATTAATTGTTTTGAAATGTAATGTATCATCATCATCATCATCATATCAGCCGAAAGACGTCCACTGCTGAACATAGGCCTCATCTAAAGATTGCCACCATGACTGAGTATGCCATGTAATGTATGAGATACTATGCCATGTAATGTATGAGATGGTATGTAGATTAATTACCATTGCATACCAATAAACTCTATAAGTTTTTAAGCTAACATAGTCATTTATATTATTAATTAGTGTGACTTAAAACAGGAATTGCAATTATTGAGCACCCAATATTTCGCCATTGACGTACTGCGAGTTTTAGTTGTGGTCTACCTACATAACCCATTATAACCAAGCCCTACCCTAGTGCCATATGAAAAAAATGCCACGTAAAAAAGTTCAGCTATGCTATTCTCTTCTTCATACATTCGACGCTGCGTTCATCAACGAGCTCGACGACGAGACAGCCGTCACTTCGACGTCGAGCGCAGCGCTGCGAAAAACGGTATTCACTAACGTAGAACAGCTTGTTGTCGAACTGTAGGCGGTAACTCTCGACGCAGTGTAGTTCCAGCTCACGCCGCATTTGTTGCAAGTTGCAAACTCGCATTGTATTTAATCAGGGTCTGGGTCAGACACAGGGTCCTGAAGATTCATTTAAAAATTATTTTTTCATGAGACGATGTTAATAAATTTAATAATTTTATATTATTTATTATATATATATATATATACAGGGTGGCCCATTCAAATCGGTCAGTATGGGAAAGTCTGAAACTATAAGACATACGAAGAATGAAGATTTGTTCTTAGGAAGCATGTCATCGATTTTGATAAAAAGAAAAACTGCATTCGTACATTTAAAAAAAACACTGTACCCAGCAAGGGAATCGAACCCGGTTGTTTTGAAAAAATAAACTTACACTATTTCTATTCAGATATCGTTTGTCTTAGGTTTAGGTCTTAAGCAGTAAATGTGTCTAAGAAACATGATTTCTAAAATGAATGGAATTCATTGTTTTCACGTATTTAAATTTATTTTACTAGGTGTTTATTGCGTAAATCTTAAGAAAAAAGTTTTTTTTTGTTCATATTTGTCAACGCAGTTTACCTTATTATTAAAATCGGTGACATGGTTCCTAAGAACAAATCTTCGTATGTCTTATAGTTTCAGACTTTCCCATACTGACCGATGTGAATGGGCCACCCTGTATATATAAACCATTTTTTAAATATATATATATATATATATATATATATATATATATACATATATATTTAAAAAATGGTTATATAATATATATGTATAAATATATATGTATATATATATATATATATATATATATATACATATATATTTAAAAAATGGTTTATTTAATTTTCTTAATTTATACGTATCAAAATACAACGATTATTATGAGTTTATAAACCTTCTCTGTTATTGAAGATACGCTGGCATTGTAGCGGTCTTGATTAGGATTTTTAGACCCACAGAATTTTTTTCTTCTTTTTACTACGCCATATTTACGGTTACGGTTTTTAATATGACGGACCGTAATTACATCTATATTTAAAGGATCTGTTAATATAATAAAAATAAATTATACATTCATGGTGTGGGTGACACCAACAAAAGCCACAAGATTTGTTTATGCCCTCAAAATATTTTAACTCCAAGACATGATTGAAACGAACGAGCAAGGATAGTAACATGTGATCATGGATTGTAGACGAAGAAAATAGGAAAAGGGTTAAAACGAAAAAAAAAGTAATAAACACAGTCATGATTATTTAGTGAAAAGCGAAAAGCTAGTGGTATGTTAACTCCAATCCAAATCCGAATGATGACAGCTAAAATCAAGATAATTATGTTTCAAGCTCAACGTAAAAAAATTTTAAAGAAGAAATGTTAAATAAGCTAATTTTGAAACGAATTAAGCTTCACACTCTGCCCACACGTTAATTCGTAAAATACTCCAAAGATTATCTGTATTTTCATGCTAAAAGCATTTTGCATAAACACACATAAAATGGCTGAGTAGTTCAGTTCCATGGCTGTAGAATAAATTAACCACATTTTGAGTAAGTCTTTTACGTTGTGGTTGGATTATTTTGGTGTTGCATTTCACGCAAGGACTCCGACAATTGTTGTATTCCAATGGGTTTCAGCAAAAACCATCTGTGTCAAAATAATATACTTTACAGTTTTTATACTTACATACATATTTGTATCCTTAATCCTTATACTGACTTGTCTAGAGTATTGTTATCATGACATACATCATTTATTTAAAACACTTTGTTACAATATCTCACCGATATATCTAACAATATACATACCTACTTCACATATTGATTGACCAATGTTTACAAATTTTCATTGTTTTTTATTATTATTTTGTATTTAGGAAAGGACAATCAAAAATTAAAATCAGATTAAAAATACACAATGAAATAATATCGGTATACGATCCATGTCCAAGTTTCAATTACCTTTCTATAAGCAGCAACCTAAGCAGTATGCTCTATAAGGAAATTAGCCTCAGCCATCTTTTTTATAATCTGGCAAACCAAATTTTATTTCTTTTAAAAACTGTGAGTTATTAATATTGCGATGGGCGTAATCATACCCATGACATCGCCCCTTTTTTAATTTGTCTCTTTTCTACCGATGGAAGCCTTATATCAGGTTATATTGAAAATATTGAATATCGTATTGAAAAAAAAAATACATGTTAAGAGTTTTAATAAGAACATCTCTTCAATAAATTAGAATTAAAAAACTATGTCAAATAAGTACTAAAATATTATTGATTACTAGTACTAAAAACTCAATGATCTACAAAAAATACCTTAATAATAATTTTTACTTACCAAAGGATCAAGAACCGCAAATCACTTTATGTTCAATGGCTACTTCTGGGTAGCGCACGCGACTAGGGGTGAATGACCGCTACAGCGCAGAGCGATACGTCCTCCCGTTGTGAGCTCTCGGAGCGGTCTGACGGCCAGTGCTGCAAACTCCAACCTGCAACAAAAAAGGAGATTATGGTCACCAAAATCAGGAGACTGTACAAAAAAGCAGAAGAAATGTAAATTACCATATTTTCGTGCGCACCCAGGAAAATCATGCTTGTTAAAATAAAATGGCATACATCCTCGCCAATTATAAATCTCAACTATGTATAATTGCAACTAATGTAGGGTGCGTAACTATAATTTTCTCAATTTGCCCACCTTTTCCTTGAATTAAACTGATTTAAAATTATTTTCAATTACTCAGTACAGACAAACAACACTCACACTGTGAAACAGTGACTGACGCAGTCGCAGTTTTCATCAAATCAAAGCAAACACTAATCAACCCACAGATTAAATATAATATAAAATAATATGTATATGAGTCAACCACAGCACACGGATAAGGCTAATTGTTAGAAATAAAATGAACATGTCAAACTCACCCTTGAAAAAAACGTTCCGTTCCGTTCGATCTGACGTAAATACTTATTGCCAACATAAGTCAACAATATAAAACTGACAAAAGCGTATCTAAATGACAGGAAAAAAATTTACGCAATGCAAATTTGCGATTATATCCAAAAATCAGGAGATTTTATCAAATATGGAAAAGAAATTAGTAGACCAGGAGACTATGCCAAAAATCATGTAATCTCCTGATAAATCAGGAGAGTTTGCAGCACTGCTGACGGCACTGCGCTCGCGTCAGATATTTTATTACGAATTTCGGGTAAACTTTATGAACAGTTTTTGCAAATAAAGTCTATGAATATGTATGCGGGTCATTCTCAGAATTAGGCGTTCTCAGCCTCAACTCCGTCTTGATTTTGTACAGTATGTTTACTGCTGTATTATCTATAAAATACGAATCATTGAGTTATTTAGATCATATGTATACTTTTGTCCCTCATATGTATCTATTAGTTCACGTTTTATAAGCCATTGTTTTTTTCACCAAGACGGAGTTGAGAATATTGGGACGGAGTTGATATATTTTATACGGAGTTAAGAAATATGATATGGAGTTGATGGATACAGTGCTCTTAAACCTGAATGAGAATTTATATAGTTTAATACTAGCGATCTGCCTCGGCTTCGCACGGGTACTATATCTACATATAAACCTTCAAATCTCATCAAAATCCAAAAATTTTTTCAACTCCGTCTAAATATTTGACGGAGTTTATTTGACGGAGCCTAGGGAGAAAGCTATTTTTTATTTTTATTTCATTAATTATCTTATTTAGAACAACGACATTACACGCATTTAACAGATAATACAGTTCAATTCATTATACTTAAATAGTAGAACGATCAATCACACCAATAGAAAAATAAATGACTAAACGGAGTTGAGAAAATGCAAGTGACAAAAAACGGAGATTAGATACTTACGTTTGTAAAATCGCCCAGCGTCGCCAGACGCACCTCCGTCGCCCAACGTGTCACAGACAAGACTGAACTGGCTCGCTCAATGCAATAGTGATGTGCGTAAAATTGCAAATAGTGATGTGAAATTTTGTTTTGCTTCCAATGACGGAGTTTAGTCATAAATTCGTACGCGCGGAGAAAAAATCATATTTCTTTATACAAGCAGTTGAAATAACAATCAACTTAACAAAATGTTAATTTGTTTAATTGACTATAATAAAACAATACCCTGTGTTAGGTAATAGTAGTGGTTCCCGAGTTGCAAAGGGGTTTGTCCCAAATTTTGGAGTCTGTACGCTTGATGGAGCGTGATAAAAGTAGGCTTTTATATTTTTTTATTACTAGTTCTCAAGAGATTATCTTCGAAATTACAACTGCTACAGGTAGAATAAAACGAAAACTACCCTCCAACATTTTTTTTACGCCATATATATGCAAGAATACAAAGTTATTCTACCCGACGCCCAAAAAACGTGACCTATGAGAATGACCCATGCATATTTTATATTTTAATTATAGTGCATAAACTGAA
This sequence comes from Thaumatotibia leucotreta, assembly GCA_025490895.1. NCBI lineage: Eukaryota > Metazoa > Arthropoda > Insecta > Lepidoptera > Tortricidae > Thaumatotibia > Thaumatotibia leucotreta. Next base: position 17,521 of record JALPQI010030936.1, read on the forward strand.
GTTTATTTTAGTATATTTTTAAATTAATTTAATGCTCTTATATAGGCAGTAAACTCGGCTGTTCTTCGTGTATTTCTTGCGAATCTCACCGAATATAAATATTTTTTTACTACTTAAATTCATATAAAATTGTTTTTTTTTTTCCACTTATTCCGTAGAAGACTATCATACGAATACTATGTTATTTTTGTATATGGGTCTAATGTCGAGTCCATCGTGAAAAAGAGAGCCGTTTCAACCTCTTCGAGCAGAAAATGGGTAAACAGCTGTTGGAAAAAGCTGGATTATTCAAAATATATCAACAAATTGAAATATTTTTTACACTTATTCACTTGTTATTGAAACAATCATTCAATTTATTTATCAAAACTTGTATCATAAGTGTTAGTTACTGTAATATCACGTTGCAAAGTTGAGCGAAATCGAAAATATAGTATACCGGACTCTTAAGGCAGGAAGTACTACATTCTAAGGGTCTCACCAAACTAGTCGACGCCGTTTCGGCTAATCGCGTACGGAAAAAGCTTTATGTCAACGCAATAAGAGCGAGGACATCGTAAATCGGCTCGGCCCACGCGAAACGACGTCTTTCGACGGGAAAACGGCGTTTCGCCGTAAAGCTGTTCGCATTCGTACGACCCCCGTTTGCAGCCTAACGCACACGTTCGCATTCCTAAATCTCCTAATACCGCCGTACGGTGCCGGAAAGAGTTGAACGGCTCCGATCACGGCCGAGTACCTACGATAAGGACCGGTCAGAGCTGGCGGAAGCCGTTCAGCGTCTTCGACGGCCGAACATAGCCGACGACGGCCGAAAAGAGCCGATGACGGCCGAAGTAGCTACTGTTGCGTTTGTATTTATTCATTTGAATTATTACCCACATTAAAATCTGCATTAGATCTGACAACACGAAGTAATACTGTCGTAATCATACACGTCTGTTCAATTTCAAACTAGTTACTAACAACTAGTCTCCAAAAATGAGATTTACGATTGCCGATCACCCGCTGTCCTATCTATCTGTTCGTCGGACTCAGCGGCTGTACGCGTGCTGTCTGACGTCTCGACGGCAGGACGGAGCACGGGAGAGCCGACCGCCGCTTTACAACTGTTGCGGTAGCAAATTGCAGCCGATCGAGCGTTTCTACGGCCGTAAGGAGGGTGAGACTGCTTAACGCAGGTGTTCAACCGCGGAGACGGTCGATCGGCTAAATGCGAATAGTGTGGTGTAAAACACTCGGCGAAAGCCGACTCCGCGTCGATTGGTTTGGTGAGACCCTAAGTTGATCTTAATACCTAGATGTCTAGGTACAAAAACATGTGACTCTAAAAATGATACATTTTAACTGAATGATGAATAAAATGTTATAATTCAGTTAATAACGTAATGCCTTTGGGCATTTTCTACCAGCATTATCTAATGTTTGTGTATATGTATGTATAATATCCCATATTCGCATTCGCATTCGCGAATATGAATCGCAAATATTCACATTCGCGAATATTCCTAAGCCGATATTCGTTACATCGCTAGTACCTACCTATGTGTAAGTCCGATTCCGATGCGCACCTCGCTAGTTTGTCATAATATTTTGGACACTTAAATCAGTCCATTGTTCTTCAAAATAATCAAAATGATCTCGCTAGTCATAAGAATAACAACCACGCGTGCTATGGATGTATGCCAACCGCGACTACGTATCGAAAGGACGTATGTCTACTGAGCTATACACAGATACGATGAAACGAAACGGATTTGCTTTATTTTAGTAGACATTGTAATAAAACACGCGTTGAGGCCCTTGGTTATTGAATTTTATTTTTATGGCACTGAAAATATACTGTCTAGCGATAGACGCGAGTTGTGGAATTTATATTTTTTTTACGTCTGAAAACTTTATTTATTATGTATTGATTTTTATTTACATATACAGGTTGGCCCATTTAAATCGATCAGCATGGGAAAGTCTGAAACTATAAGACATACGAAGATTTGTTCGTAGGAACTATGTCATCGATTTTGATAAAAAGAAAAACTGCATTCATACATTTGAAAAAATAAACTACCCAGCTAGGGAATCGCTCGAACCCGGTTGCTTTGAAAAAATAAACTTACACTATTTCTATTCAGATATCGTTTGTGTAGGTCTTAAGCAGTAAATGTCTCTAAGAAACATGATGTCTAAAATGAATGGAATTCATAGTTTTCACGTGCTCAAATACACCTAGTAAAATATGGTGTTTATAGTCAAATCTTAACAAAAAAAGTTTTTTTTTTAATATTTATCAACGCAGTTTTCCTTAGGTATTATTAAAATCGATGACACGGTTCCTAAGAACAGATCTTCGTATGTCTTATACAGTGTGTTACCATGACCCAGGCTTTTACGAAAATGGGTAATAATACGCATTACTGGCAATCGTTTTCAAGTATTAAGAGTTGACAAATATTTAAATTAACTGTACAATTATTTTTATTTCGTTCGAACGATCAATGCAACGCGTGTACTGCTTAGTTGTCAAACGTTGCGAGTGGCTGCGATCTGTCATTGTCAAGTGCCAATTAACGATTTATTTTGAAGTACATTGCTTCTCAATTAACTTTTCTTAGAAAGTTAATTACTTTTAAAATTAGGATTTTTAAACAAATATTGCACTTGGTTTGGCTAAGAATCTGCATCTCAATCCTCGGTTCAAATAAAAGCCTGCATCATGTTAACACACTGTATTTTCAGACTTTCCCATACTGACCGATTTGAATGGGCCACCCTGTATAGGTGGCTAACTATTTACAGAAAAACGATGACATTAGATATAGAACGGAAACCCTAATAAAATAACCACAACACAATAAAAATAAATAAAATAAAAAGCTACGATAAACACTAATCGAACAACCCGCCCCGAGTCATTCCCGGTGCAAAAGCGCCCATAACGCTGGCGGCATGCTCGGTCTCGGTCTCGGTCTCGGCTGAGACTAAAATATGGGTCTCGGTCGGAACTTACTGGACATAGGCCTGCCTAATTTCACGCCACCGTTTTCGATCTTCGGGTCGCATCCAGCTCCTGTCAGCCATCCTGCGCAAATCGTCGCTCCACCTTGCCTGAGGGCGTCCTACACTACGCTTGCCGAGACGCGGTCTCCACTCAAGAACTCTACCCCAACGGTTGTCGGTTCTACGGCTAATATGGCCAGCCACTGTCACTGTAGCTTGCTATGTCGATCACTTTAGTTCTTTGCTGGATAACTTCATTTCTGATTCCTGAAGAGAGACGGCGAGCATATTCTAGCGGGGTTCTTGTATAATTTTAGTAGGTACTTGTTTTTAAATATGTAGGGTTGGGTCGGTGCGCGTGACCTAAACAACACGATGATATTGATAACATACGGTTGATAATTGATAATATACCTACTTGCGGAAATATCCAAAGCGGAAACATTGATAAGGACATTAGGTATTGATACGGGTGATAATTATCAAAACATAACATTAATTGAGCTTACCTTCGGACTAGGTCGATTTGTGTAAGATGTTCCAAGAAGAAGATATCTTTTTTTGTTTTTTAACCGACTTCAGAAAAAAGGAGGAGGTTCTCAATTCGACTGATTTTTTTTGTTGTATGTATGTTACCAGATATACAGAGTGTTTTTTTAAGTGGAACAGTATGGGGAAATCGAAAACTATGGAAGATACAAGGAAGCTGTCTTAGGAGACATTAGCTATTTTTTTGAGATAATAATTTTGGCATTTTCAAAATTTTGGTCAAGTGCGAGTTGTACCTAAAAATTAATAAAATTGATAAAAAAAATTTTTGACGCGGATCGACGTGATTTCATGCGTAGACAATTTTATTGTATTGGATAAAAAAAATCTGAACAGCAGAGGTTAGTCAAATTTAAGAATACCATTTCTCATATTACATCCACTGTGAAGTGTCTACCTACTGCAAGGTCAATATTTAAAAAAGTATTACCTACACTTTTCGAACACGACAGTTGAATTTGGAATGTTTTATTTAAGTTCAAAAGGATTTTAATAAGTTACATTTCGCGAGCTCATAAAGAAAAAAAAAACTTTAAATTTGGAATGACCATTGAGTAGGTATCTTAGATTCGTATTTTGATACCTATTTGTTGGATATTTTCATTATTTTTTTCTTTATGAGCTCGCGACATGTAACTTATTAAAATCCTTTTGAAAAATAAAACGTTCCAAATTCAAATGTCGTGTTCGAAAAGTGTAGGTAATACTTTTTTAAATATTGACCTTGCAGTAGTAGGTAGACACTTCACAGTGGATGTAATATGAGAAATGATTTTCTTAAATTTTACTAACTTCTGCTGTTCAGATTTTTTTTATCCAGTACAATAAAATTGTCTACGCATGAAATCACGTCGATCCGCGTCAAAAATTTTTTTTATCAATTTTATTAATTTTTAGGTACAACTCGCACTTGACCAAAATTTTGAAAATGCCAAAATTATTATCTCAAAAAAATAGCTAATGTCTCCTAAGAGAGCTTCCTTGTATCTTCTATAGTTTTCGATTTCCCCATACTGTCCCACTTAAAAAAAACACTCTGTATAGGCCTCTCCTATTATTATGACTATGAACGCATCAAGAGGTAAATGCCTTCAATAAATTAATGGTTAGTGCACTTCAATCGCTTACGTCACCCATGGGAGGATTTTGGGGTGGTGACAAATGTAGGTATTCTTATTGCTGTCACTACGCGGCAAGTAATATTTATTTTAAGTAACGTTATAATAAGAGATATTCAATTAAAAGTTCAAGTAAGTATGTCATATATGGGCGGATTTTTATTATGTCGTAGTTTTTAAATTTTCCAAATTTGGACTTTTTTTAATTTTTTCTACTCAGAATCACGAGCTCTTTTGATCCTGATAGAAATAAAAAAGTGTCCCAAAAAAAATCCGGATTAAACCCGGAAATTTTCAACCCTATTCGACCCGCGTATACAAAACTTTATCTGAATAGGTAACTGGATTACAGGGCTTGCAATTCCGATTTTTTTTGTATGGGTAATATCGGAATTCCTATATTGTCCATACAAAAAACCCTGAAGTGCCAGCCTTATAACCGGATAGTGATTTGATTACAAATAAAACATCGCGAGAGGTGAAACTGTTAATTAAAAACCTTGTATATGTACCTATATACCTACTTTTTTATGTGACAAAGGTAGACAACTGAGTTCTCAGCCCACCTGATGGAAAGCAGGAACTGGGCTCATGGACATAGTGATAAAAAAATCGCCTATGCGCTGCCTTCCTGAGGACTTAGATGGATTACCTCTACCTACGCCAGTAATTACACCGGCTATCTTACCCCGAAACCGAAACACAGCAGTGCAAACACTGCTATTTAGAGGCAGGTTAACGGGTAAGACGGTGGTAGCTATCCGGGCGGACCCTGCACGAGGTCCTACCACCAGCGAATAGGTACTTGTAGAATCTGGGTATTTTACTTAAACACGAATTAGCCTGACCTTGTTATTTATCACAGCATTTCATAACAATGACAATGAATAATCCACGGGTATGTCTTAACACCTTGACATAAGGTTCAAAATTATTAGCTAATAAATTTCGTAATGAACGTTAAGGTTTATATTATGTACAATAGTAAATCTTATTGCTTTGAAAATATGGTTCAAGTATCAACTTGTTCCTACATAAAGTACGTGTTTATCATTAACGTGTTATCGGCTTAACCTACATATTCTTTTGAAATGCTTGTACAGACGCTATCAAAATCATCGTAGCGCCCAGAGCGCTCAAAAATATCTACACACGCTCTTATCGCTATGGCAATAAAGGCGTGATCAGATATTTTTGAACGCCCCGGACGGTTCGAAATATCTGATGGTGACTGATGTACAATTGAATATTTAGCGATTAGTGTTAGGTATTTAAATTACATACTATAGGTCAGGGCATTATTTGTGTATTTATTTATCACAAATATTTGTTCCTTGGTCATGGCTGTCTATGTATTTAACTATCTACATGTATCTATCTATTACTTAGTCATATCATTAATTTGTGTATTATGGCGGGTAAATTCCCTAACAAATTAAAAACATCCATCGTAAAACCACTTTACAAAAAAGGATCTAAGGATGATATGGCTAATTACCGTCCGATAGCGCTTATTCCAATCTTTTCTAAAATCATAGAAAAGTATATTTACAGCAGCGTGGAAAGTTACTTTGAACATAACAAATTATTTGCTGAGGAACAGAAAGGATTCCGCAAAGGCATGTCCATTAATATGGCTATTCATGAGTTAATCCAAAAGGTGATAATTAACATGGACAAAAGGATTCCAGTTGCTGGATTATATATGGACATGTCAAAAGCATTCGATTATGTTGACCATCAAATACTTTTACATAAACTCTATCGCTATGGAATACGTGGTAATGTCCATTCTCTAATTAAGTCATACCTCAGTGGCAGGACACAATTTACTGAAGTCAGCAAACTATGCGCAAAATCAAAAACCGAAATCTCCTTTTCTTCGGACTTAAGAGATATCGTTTATGGAGTGCCACAGGGGAGTGTTTTAGGTCCCCTGTTGTTTCTAATTTATATAAATGACATGCCAAAAATTATAGATCATCCTATGATTCTCTTCGCTGACGATAGTACCGTTATAATATCTGGAGAGAACGTAGGTTCATACGAGACTGAAATCAATAGAACATTAAGTATAATTATAGAATGGCTGACTATGAATAACTTGAAAATTAATCTTGACAAAACAAAGCTAATGACATTTAGACAAAAAACTGACCCTCCCTCTTTAATAGTAGCTTTTAATGGACATAAAATAGATGAAACTGACATTACTAAATTTTTAGGATTAAATGTAGACAATAAGCTGACTTGGAAACATCAAATTGATTCTATGTGTACAAAATTAAATTAATTCTCATACGCACTATATAATTTAAGGAAAACTGTCAGTTTGTCAGCTGTGCTTACCGCATACCATGCATTTGTAACTTCAACGTTAAGGTACGGTATTATTTTTTGGGGCAATTCAACTGACCGTGAAATTATATTTCGAGCCCAAAAAAGATGCGTAAGGTCAGCATGCGGTGTTTCTCCTTTAGAGTCGTGTAAGCCATACTTTAGAAATTTAAATATATTGACACTCCCTAGCCTTTACATTTATGAAATGTCGGTCTTTGTTAAGCATAACTCTCATTTATATCATAACTTCAACAGCACTCGTCTTCGTCATAGGATATTAAACCATATAGTACCTAATACAGCATTGTATCAAAAAAATGTAGTTGGAATGGCTCCAAAAATATATAATAAATTACCACTGCAAGTTAGATCTGTACAAGACCTGAATATTTTCAAAACCCTCCTTAAAAAATTACTAGTCGATAAGTGCTACTACACTGTTAACGAGTTTTTGGAAGACCTAATTTAAGTTTAGTATAAATAAGGTGACATGCATGCCCTTACAATTTGTATGCCGAAAGGCGCCACATAGTGAACCCATTCCATAATGTAACACCTGTATACCTATGTTGGACAAATAAAGATTTTATGATTTATGATTTATGATTTATTATATTATATCGTCCGCTTGCCCAGCGTGGCGATTATGGGCATGTACCTCCTAATGCGTCTATACGCATAGTTAATAGGAGAGGCCTACGTCCAGCAGTGGACTATCATAGGCTGATGATGATGATGAAATATTATATCGTCGCCTGGTACCCACATCACAAGCCTTAATCGAGCTTACCGTGGGACTAGGTCGATTTGTGTAAAGATGTCCCAAGATATTTATTTATTTATTTATACTTAGCATTGTACCGAGGAGAAGTTTCATAAGTTGCGAAACTTGCATAGAGAATGTTCTCGGCAATTAAATTTTTTCAAGCAATGTAATCAAGCCAGAACCGTTACATATACATGTCTTTTAAGGTATATTTTATGCCTTATTTACTCAATTGTCAAACACAATATTATTAATAACACTTTTTTATAAGTTCTCATGGAAACATTCTCAATGAGAACTTACTCTTAAATTCTTAAGAAAATTCTCGGAAATTTCCGAGTATATTCCCGCAATTTTGAGAATGTTTTGCAACATGTACATTACTAAGATAACTATACGTGCTTGTTATAATGTATCTGTCTGTTCATCGTTAAATTTTCATGTAGAGAAAAGTTTGGGATCATTTTCTATCGGGCGAAGTTTACTAAAACTATTAACTAAACTATTTTAACGAATTATATCGCCTATATTTTATTTTTGCTGGTGGTAGAATCTCTTGCAGGGTCCACCCGGATAGCTACCTCCGTCTTACCCGTTAACCTGCCGCTAAAATCGCTAAATAGTTAGTAGATAGCGTAGATACTGTGTTCCGGTTTGGGGGTAAGATAGCCCGTGTAATTACTGGCATAGATAGATTAGATAGAGGCAATCCATCTAAGTCCTAAGGGTACGCAACGCATAGGTGATTTTTTGGTCAGTATGTCCATGGGCCTCAGTTCCTGCTTTCCATCTGGTAGGCTAAGAGCTCAGTTGTCTAACTTCGACGTGTTAATCATGCCAACAAAATGGTAGAATAATAAATTGAAAAAAAAAATCGGTTACCTCCCCAACTGGTGAAGCGGGGATGATTTTTTTAAATTGCTGTAACTGTAATCCTATAGTATGGTATAATTGAATAGATCTCTTTAAAAGAGTAAGGGTCGTAGAAGAAAGTTTATTTCTAGAGTTGATATTTTCGGAGATAACCGCTCCAGAATAGAATAAAAAAAAAAAGTGTGTCCACCCCCTCTAACTTTTGATCCGTGGGTCCAAAAAATAAGAAAAAAATCACGAATAGTGAGCTTATAGAATACTTTAAAATAAAACTATTGTTCGCGCCCTTTTCGTTCAAGATCATCATCATTCATATTCACGCATCCGCTCTCCCTTTAATTATAAAACTCATTGTTCTTTATGTCATCCGACCTTTTCGCCAGCCGAATATGTTGACGAGTATTGCTACAGGGTCGGGTACTAGTACTTCCACCTTACTAAATTATACTGTGTCTGTTGCTATGTCTTATCGTAACAGTGACTAAACTTATATAATAGAAGTGACCTTCAGACAAAAACAGTCACGTTTGCTCGCACGTGTAGACATAGCAGTACCACGCTTTAGGGAAGGCGGTGGAAAATCGACCTTCTTGAGTGTGGAGTTAAAGTCGGTTTCTGGAAAAATGAGAATGAATTGTGTGATGTATGTGAGAAGAATTTCAAATTTTCGGGTTTCGTTTTGACTGAAGATTTCTTCAAGTCTTTGAAAATTGTATATACCATATGTAATGTACTGACATAATTGTTAGGAAATGTAAAAAAAAGTTTTCCCCTCAGTAGCTCGTAAAGCGCTCGTTTATCCTTTAATACGAGTGGGCAAAAACGCTTTTGATCAACATGTGAATAAAATAATTTGACTTTGCTCTAATTCCTATGGTCCACTAATGCCTAGTATAAGTGAATCTGTATGACCGTAGTAAATATGCGCAATCGGAGCTCACATGTTAAATTGGTCAATTCTTATTGGTGACTTTGTAAGCCATTGGCTATATTTAAGTACCTACCTCTACTCTACGTTACGTTTCGACATTGAGTTTCAAATAGATTCTTTAAGTTAATTTACATTTGGATGAGATTTGTAATCATATTTCCTCGCGATAGTGAGGGGAAAAAGTTGAATTACACTTGGCGGCAAACTTTGTTCAACTATCGTGCCTTGAGACCTTCGCAATGCTCAAGATTCCAGTTTTTTGGAATCTGCCGCTACCTCAGGTCTCATATTGGCACGACAGCTAAACGACAACTTTGCCCCCTTGTATAATAAATAACTATTAATATTGCCAATGTTGGTACTTAGGTTTTCTTTTTAACACGCTTTTCAACCGACGTAAAAAAAGGAGGTTCTCAATTTGACTGTATGTTTTTTATGTTTCTTACCTCAGAACTTCCGACTGGGTGAACTGATTTTGATGATTATTTTTTCATTTGAAAGCTGACGCTTACCGATTGGTCCCATTTTAATGTGTTTCAGTTTTGACAATGGCATCCATGAGAAAACTATGTAAGTCTTAAATTTGCATTAAGCTTGTGCACGAGGAACGGACGAATAACTCAATATACCGTGTTTTATTGATTTCCGTTAAATTGGACAGGTTACTTCGGACATTAATAGAAGTTGCCTGGTATATCGGCTTTTGTTCATTTCGTAAAAAAATTTTTTTTTCGATTTCGTACATAATAATTGAAGTGGCAAGTACCATGTAACCATCAACCTTTACCTGTAAAATTGGTGGAAATTGTTATGTATAAACGACTTTACAACCCTTAAGAATAAGATCTCAGGTGACTGACGGCACATGTCAAAATGAGTTTCATTAGGATGTAATAAAGGTTGCAAAACACTTGTTCAGTCATTAAACTTATTTTTTTTATAAACTCAATAACAGTTTCTAAGAGAAATTGATTATTTTTGACCAAAATAAGCTTCCTTTTAATTTAACGGAAATCAATAAAAACACGGTGTATATCACGCCAACCCATTTCTATAATTCTTTTTTTAAAACAAACCAAGATGGTTCAGTTGGCTAATTTACTAATTTTATTGACCTATAATTTACTAATTTTAGTGACCTATAATTTACAAATTTTATTGACCTATGTGCTTATTATAATAGTTTTTCTAGATTTCTTTGAATCCAAACCGATTATCTCGGAAAAACCTCCATAGTTTCAGGACAAGGATTTCAACTATTTACTCGGACACAGTTACTACAAGTTTCTATGGCGGTACATTTTTAGGTCGCCGTACTATGCCCTTATACCGGCTTGCGCAATACTAGAACCAGTTGTCGCAGTGTAAACATAAACGCCAGTTGTATAACTTAGCAAGTTTCTAGAAAAGATATTGGATTTCATTTGAATATTAGATGCCATAAACCAAAGAAAACATACCGATTCGTCAATAGAATTCAAAAAAATATACACAAACCTAAAAACTTGCATTATTCCATAATCACGCACTTTCAGAACACAATCTTGGTTATATTACGAATTTAAACCATTTTTTCAACAAACAAAAAAATAAATGTACCTATGTGAACTTCCCGTTTAAGGTTGTGTTCTGAAAGTGCGTGATTATGAAATACTTAAGGCAAGTTTGCAGGTTTTTTTCTTTACTTTCAACTGAAAAATGGAATTTATTAGTTAAAATTATTGATATTTAGTAGTATTAACGTAAAAATATATCTGTTAACGTGTTTCACGATATGTGTCAGAGACGTTAAATGGAAGTCGGCCTTTACATTTTTTTTTAGATTCGACTGACAATGTTGTTGTTGTTGTATTCTCGCAATTTTTTCCGCAACTCGACATCAAACGTGCCTATTTTGCGTGGTCCCAACGCTGGCCCAGTTCTTGTTGGGGACTTCACATAGGTACATCCTTGAATTTCTTCGCAGGTGTATGCAGGTTTCTTCACTGTAAAGCACTTGTGAATATCAAATGATATTTCGTACCTAAGTTTTTTTTTAACTCATTGGTACGAGCCGGGGATCGAACTCACGACTGACAATTGGTATAGAATTGTTGTGAAGTAAAATGGGTGGTTTTTTGTCGCTTTTTTAAATATCCAAATTTTAACTTTTTTACATATTTCCTATTCAGAATCACGAGCTCTTTCGATCCTGATATAAAGAAGTGTAAAAAAACCATTGAGTTACTATTTCTCATACACTTTCTTCGACCGTAACTCAGTGTAAGAGAAAAAATTATGGAATATTCGGGAAACTTTTTTCTGCTAATGAGGAAAAACTCGCGATTCTGAGTAGAAAATAAAAAAAAAAACAAATTTGGATTTTTTTTAAAAACGACAACAAAATAAAAATCCGCCCAAATACTGGCCAGTAAAGAATACGTTGTGTCCGACTTTATCTAACGTGACCAGTCGGTCGACCTTATTCTGCTAATCTATTTATGAATACTGTATAAATAGGTGAATTAGGTAATACTAAACTAAAGTAAAATAAGATGACATAATAAAAATAGATACTTAGCACGATTTTGATACGACATGGACTTTTTTGGCTATAATGCTTCCTGCATTTCAGTCAAAAATTTGTGTTATAGGCGGATTTTTATTATGTTGTAGTTTTTTTTTCAAATTTTCCAAATTTGGATATTTTTATATTTTTTCTACACAGAGCGCGAGCTTTTTCGATCCTCATTAGCAGAAAAGAGTGTCCCGAGATTTCCACACATTTTTTTTTGTCTTCAACTGAGTTACGGTCGAAGAAAGTGTATGAAAAATAGTAACCAACTCAATGGATTTTTTTTTGGGACACTTTTTATTTCTATCAGGATCGAAAGAGCTCGTGATTCTGAGTAGAAAAAATGTAAAAAAAATCCAAATTTAGAATTTTTTTAAAAACTACAACAAAATAAAAATCCACCCATACAGGGTGTTCCACGAGCCACTGAAAACCTTGAACGTGGTGATTTGGTAGGTTAAACTGAATAACTTTTACTATGGAGCTAACCCAGAAATCTCAAAAAAAAATTGCCTTTTTCATATAAAATGTCGTGATCAATCGGTCAAAATGTATGAAAAAGACAATTTTTTTTTAGATTTCGTGATTGGCCCCATTCTGAAAGTTGTTCAGTATAGCCTACTAAATCACCCCGTTCAAGGTTTTCAGTGGCTCGTGGAACACCCTGTTAGTTAGTTAGTTAGTTATCCTGGGCTTTTTCCGCAACTCGACAACCATCGTGCCTTTTTTGCGTGATAGCGAGGTAGCCCTATTCCAACCATACAAGCTCCTCCACGAAACTCAGTGTATGTTTCAGGTTGCTAAATGCCTCCTTTAGTGTATGTGGAGTCCCCAAGTGCCTACTCCTGTATACCTCTACCTGTTTACAATTTAGAGGAATGTGTTTTGCTGTTTCCTCCTCTTCCATGCAGGCCCTGCACATAGGGCTATCTGTTTTGCCCATATTGTGCAGATGTTTGTTTAATGTGTTGTGTCCCGTGATCAATCCTACTATTTTCCTCAGTTTGTGTCTGGGCGTTCGTAGTAGGGTTTTAGTGAGTTTACAGTTCAATTCGGGTAGTACTTCTTTGGTCTGTCTGCAGGAAACCAGATCGTTCCAGCATTTATTGTGGAGATGTCGGTGATATAGACCGAGTTGGTTTCGTATGTATGATAAAGGTAGTGGTATGATGGGTTCCGGTCCGTACGACGGTGTCTCTGATCCTTTTCTCGCCAGTTCATCCGCCGCATCGTTTCCTCTTGAGCCACTGTGTCCTTTTATCCATTGTATAGTCACTTTGTTCCCTTCTTTGCTTTCCTCCATGAGGCAGCTGTGACATTCTAATATAAGTTCTGAGGTGAATTTGTTACTTTGTAGCGCTTGCAGCACTGATTTACTGTCTGACAGTATTAGTATATTTTCATTTTTGGTTTTTCGTCTCCTCAGTGCCTTGCAGGCTTCTATTATTCCTACACATTCCGTCTGGAACACTGTGCTATGTTCTCCTAGAGGTCTCGAAATGTGCATGTTAAGGTCTTCTGAGAAGACTCCACATCCGGTACCTTCATTTGTTTTAGAGCCATCTGTAAATATTCTTAGGTGTGTTTGATTCAGTCCTTCCTTCTGATCCTCTGTTAACGATATGGCATAATCTTTCCAGAAGATCATCGTCTTTGGTACTTTGTCAATAGGTGCCTCAAGTATCGGCATACTAGAGATCATCTTGTCATAGATCTTTTTGTGTGCCGAGCTGAGGTTTGACCATAAGTTCAGGTTTTTAAGCCGAAGCGCTGTGGCGGCCGCTTCTTTCTGTATGTGCATATGTAACGGTAGCAGTCCTAGCATTATTTCCAGTGCTGCAGTTGGAGTGGTTCTCATGCAGCCTGTGGTTGCCACACATGCTAGTCTTTGTATCTTGCTTAGTTTATTTATTGTGGTGGTTTGCTGTGTGCGAGGCCACCACACAACCGAGCCATAGCTGATCATCGGCAATATGACCATTTTGTATAGCCACAGTATTATGTGAGGTGCTAGGCCCCATCTCTTGCCCACCATCCTTCGACATTGCCAAAAGGTTACTGTAGCTCTGTTCAGTTTATTGTCCAAATGTTTGCCCCAGTTGAGTTTGTCATCCAGGGTTATTCCTAGGTATTTAACTTCCTTTGAAAGCGTTAGTTTCGTTCCGAAGAGAGTTGGCATTTCGTAGCTACCCAACTTTCTTCTATGTGTGAAGAGCATTGCATCTGTCTTTTTTGGGTTTACCGATAGGTCATTCTCCCTGCACCATTTCTCCACTATCCTTAGTGCAGATTGTGTCAGGTCACATAATGTGCTTATTATCAAGCCGCTGACTAATATCACTAGGTCATCAGCGTATGCTATAGTCATAAAATGTCTGTTATTTAGTTCCATTACTAGATCGTTCACTACCAGGTTCCAGAGTAGTGGTGATAGTACTCCTCCCTGGGGGCATCCTCTCATAACGAGTGCCTGGTGTTCTTTGTTGTCAGACAGTATTACTACTCTCTGTTTGAGCATGTTCATGATCCATTCTGTTATAAGGTGGTTTGTTCCGTGTCTTTGTAGCGCTAACTGAATGCTGCTAAAGTTGGTTTTGTCAAAGGCCCCTTCTATATCGATAAAGGTGCCGAGGCAAGAGTTTTTCCTCTCCAGTGCGTTTTCTATATTGCTCACTACAGCATGAAGGGCTGAGTCTGTTGATTTGCCTTGACTATAGGCGTGTTGGTTTGGATGTATTGTTATGTTCTTAAGAGCCGTATCCTTCAGTTCTCTGTCGCACAATCTTTCTAGAGTTTTTAATAAGAAGGATGTGAGGCTTATTGGCCTGAATGACTTGGGGTCCGAATAGTCAGTCTTGCCGGGTTTTGGTAGGAAGATAACTTTTACTTCCCTCCATTTGTGTGGTATGTATCTCAATGCTATGCAACTGCAGAGTATATTTGATACCTGTTCCATTAGTTTTAGGCCTCCCCATTTTAGTAGTGCTGGGAAGATTCCGTCTGTGCCTGGCGACTTATAGCTTTCAAAACTATTCACAGCCCATATTGTTTTGTTAATTTCTGTTATGCGTTCCGCTGTCTCCCACTCAGTCTCAGTTGGGTAGTATTCCGTTGTTTGTTCGTCTTGGTCTTGTTTGTTTACTACTCTACATCCCGGGAAGTGTGTTTCCACCATTAGCCGTTCCGTTTCAGCTGGAGTGGTGGTAATGGTGTTGTCCAGTCTCCGCAGGGTGCCTAGTAGCTGTTTCGGTTGATCTGCGAGGATCTTCCTTGTTCTGTTTGCATGCGTTGTCGTGGATATGTTGTCACAGAATCTCCGCCATGAGAGGGATTTTCTGTATCTTAGTCTTTTTTTGAAGTCTGATTTGGCCGTCTTGTAAGCGTCCCAATTAGTAATGTACATGTTGCAAAACATTCTCAAAATTGCGGGAATATACTCGGAAATTTCCGAGAATTTTCTTAAGAATTTAAGAGTAAGTTCTCATTGAGAATGTTTCCATGAGAACTTATAAAAAAGTGTTATTAATAATATTGTGTTTGACAATTGAGTAAATAAGGCATAAAATATACCTTAAAAGACATGTATATGTAACGGTTCTGGCTTGATTACATTGCTTGAAAAAATTTAATTGCCGAGAACATTCTCTATGCAAGTTTCGCAACTTATGAAACTTCTCCTCGGTACAATGCTAGTCCCAATCATCGTCAGATCTTGTGTTCATTGCTCTGTTCAAGAGTCGTCTCATTTTTGTTCTCAATCGTTCCAACTCCGGTCCCCACCAGCCGTTGTTGTTTTTCCTAGCCGGTGGTGTCGATAGTGGACATGTGTTTTCAAAGCTGTCAGTTATGTTTGTAGTAAGTGAGTTTACCTGTTTCTCCAACTCCCTTGTATTGTTAGGTCTGTAAGTTTGTGTATTTTTTAGTTTACCTTCGACAAGTTCCCTATACGCCGGTATATCCGTGCGTCTTGGGTTTCTTCTTGGCGTTATTGTGTGGGTGTCAGCAGTTAGGTCGTACCGTATCCATCTGTGGTCGGAGCAGGATAACTCTTCCGACACGTGCCAGTTGGATATATGTTGCGCAGCCAGACCTGTGCTTAGAGTAATGTCAATTATAGTGTTACATCTACGAGTGACAAAAGTTGGTTTAGATCCTGTGTTTAATATATCTAGGTTAGTAGTCATTAGGTATTCCACTAGTTCGTTACCTCTTTTGTTGTTTGTTTCCATTCCCCATAGGTTGTGGTGGCCGTTGCAGTCAGCGGATATGACCAGCTCGAGCCTTTCATGTTCACAGTAGCGTATGAGGTCGTTCAGCTCCGCTGGAGGTGGATCATCCTCTGCCGCCATGTACGCGGTCGCCAGTACTATCTCCGGCAGCTTTGAGTTTTGTGTTCTAAGAAATTTTATGGCACACACGTCTCTGGAACAGAATTGAGTTAGTGGTTGTGCCATAATGTTTCGGGATATATATATGCATGTTCTAGGTTTACAATGTGTATTATAGAAAATATTACCTCCGGTGTTACAAAGGCCGTTTATGCGTGTGTTTCTGATCCACGGCTCCTGGATCAGGGCTATCGATGGTTGGTTAACCTCCAGCCATTTTCGAAGTTGAGCCGTTGCAGATTCGCTGTGCTGGAGGTTAACCTGTAGTATTTTACATTGGGAAGGCGCCATCAGAGGGTGTTCCCCCCGCCTTCCCCTTTAGGTCCAGGAGACTAATTCCTTTCGGAAGGCCGTCCTCGTCGTCGGATTCCAGCAGTATGCCTTCCTCTTCGTCCGAGTTCCGCGCTTCCTCTGTTTCCATTGCAGAGGGGGTGCTTGCCTTGGGTGCGATGGTTGGCGCTTTTTCCTCCCCTCCTGCCGTGGTGGTCTCCTCCTTGGTCTGTTTCTCAGGCGGGGAATCCCTGAAGCGTCCTCCGGCATGATGGAAACGGATGTAGATTGTCCCACACATGTAGTTCAACCTTCTTCCCTTTTCCATCATGGTAGGCACGATGTCTTCAGGTATTCCCACCAAGAGTAAGGTATTCCCTTTTTTCTTGAGGGGTATCGCATGTTGCAGCGTCCATTTCCTCACCATGGCCCACGGGTTCTGGAAGTTGAGGACCCGGCCGACCTTGGTGAGATCCGTTTCTAGCGACGGTATCAGAATGCCGCACCTCACGCTCCGGACCATCTCATCCTCCCTCCTTCCGATAAGATGGTCTCCGTTCGCCAGGGCAGCAGTCTCCAGCCACTTCATCAGCCAAGCCTTGGTGTTCGTGTCCTGGCACCACAGTTTCAGGTACCCGTCCACCAGGCTTGGCTTACCTGCAAACGCTGGGGCCTCCGTTACCGCGTCCAGATCGGTGTCCAGGGCCGCTTGGAAAATAGCGTCCCCGATCTTCTTTTCCACCTCCTCAGCGTCCTGCTTTGTCAGCCTGCCCGTGCGCACGTTTGTGATCGCAACCGTCAGGTCTGACGCCGCCGCCGCTGCGTAGGTGGATGGTTTTGGCCGGTCCCCGTCAGTGCATCGCCTCTTATGCTCGCCTCGGGGGGATATGGTTTCATCCAGGCGTGCCCTCTTGGCTATCCCCTCTGGTTTTTTCGCCTGGCTCTGTTCTGCAGGTGTTGACGCTTCCCCGTCTCTCCCAGCGTCAGTCACCTGTAGGTTTTCAGAGGCACGACTTTCCGCTTCTCTTCGCTTTTGAAGCCGCTGCCTCTTCCTCTGCGAGAGTTTCCTCCGCTGGAGTGCGTTTGTGTCGGTCTGGGCAGGCATCCCCTTGGGTTTGCACCTGATCTCCCAGCCGGGATCTATGGGCTGCTTAGAGGGTTCGACTGTTGTCGTCCCGCTCTTCACCGCCGTTGTTTGTTTTGAGGTTCCGGCTACTGGAGGCCTCATCGTCTCCGGTTTAGCCATCTTGGCTGGGGTTCCGGTTGGTACCCCTGCTTCCGATGGCTGCCCCAGCTTCAACGTTTCCTCTTTGGCCGGTCCCCCTTCTGTGCTCTTCTCCCTCCTTAGTGCTTCAGCTTTCGCCGTCTCATCTAAGGAGGAAGAAGTTTGTGTGTTTGTTTGTTTTGTTTTTTTATTGATTTTTTTGCTTTATTCTCCATACAGTTCCCACGAGTAGCTAGGGATGTACTAGGTCCATCCGCGCAGAGCCCCGCTTGCGCAGATAAGGCAAAGATTCAACAGGTAGTTGCCCAATACCTGAGGCCACCGTTCGCGACTGGTCTCACCACCAGCCATGCATCTCTCAGCACGGTGAACACCTTAGATTGGTATGGGAGGACTTTTATATTTTGTATAATAGATACTTAAATATGTAGACTTACATGTATTTAATAACATCCGGCGGGTTGGGAGTGCCACATCACCGTTAGGAGCGTCGCCCGCGCCGGATGCCGCCCTCATACTCAGCTACTAGTGGCCTGGGGTAGAATGGTAGATAATGCGACGCCCATTGACCACTAGCATTGCCCAGGGAGTACGATCAACCCCTGGTTGACTCCATACGGACAAGGACGTGTATGATGACTTGAGGTGCAGGCCAATATCCCAGCGTCGCATACCTGAGAGTACCCGCTCAACTCCCAACACCCTGTATACTAATGTGTCCCTGGTCCTTGCGCTAGTATGTTTATCATAATGTCATTCTCCCCATCCAATCTTGCCCTAACTGGTTCTATTGCAAAAATGCAGTAAATAAACACAGCACTGTACACATACAACTTACAAGCCATACACGAGCCAAGCACGGTCAAGGACTAGAAACCTTACCTCGCTAACTACATTACACCCACACATGTCCATACATGTGTACAAGTTTGCACCTTATTACACTACAATAAGTTAAAAACTGGATAGAACTCGTTATGAATGCCAAAGATATTGTTTACATTTTACTCGTTGAACGTCTAAGTGTCCATTCAGTATCGTGTTCTGGATGCTTAGCCATGTTGCCAATCGCTAGCGCTTAGTAGCGTATCGTAGTTTTCCCTCACTCTCCTCCACTCTTTCATATTAGTGCGACAAAGACAGTTAGCTGCCTTTCGATTACGATTGACAATTAAGCGTTAGCGATTGGCAACTTGTCTAAGCACCCTGATAAGAAAAAACCGACCGAGAGCATGTCGGGCCATGCTCAGTGTAGGGTTCTGTAGTTATTTAAAAACGGCTAGGCCGATTAAGTTAGAAATTGTTTTACTTTAAAGTATTCTAATAAGCCCACTAATCATATTTTTTGGATCAGAAGTTAGAAGGGGCGACACATTTTTTTATCTTCTGGAGGGATTATCTCCGAAAATATTGACTTAAGTAACTTTCTTTTGGTCTTATTATTTTTCAAAGACCTGGGGGGTTACCATAACGTAATATACAGCGTGTGGCCTACAACCGGGGTGAATATTCAAACGGTGCATTAATAAGCCAATCAACAATAATTTCCCCATATTGTAATTTAAAAAAAACCTTTTTTTTTTGTCTTGGGTTTTTCGTTGTTATGAGTTTTTTTTGCTTGACTTGAAATGACAAAAAACGATTGAGTCGAAATAAGAAAAAGGTCAGCAACTTATTAATGGTCAAAGACGACAATGACTGCAGACTAACTTGACGAATGAAGAATGGGTGACGAAAGCAGAATCGGACTTTAGGAACGTGACGAAAAACGAATGAGACGATCCAAGAGTATACCCTTATAATAATCATGTTTGTATCTATTTTTAACCGACTTCAAAAAAAGGAGGAGGTTCTCAATTCGACTGAATTTTTTTTTTTTTTTTTGTTGTATGTATGTTACCTGATATCTCCGAGAATAGTGAACCGATTCTAAAATTTCTTTTTGTGATCGAACGTGTATTACCCCGAGATGGTCCCATTGGCACCAAGTTGGGGTCTGATGATGGGATCCTGGAGAAATCGAGGGATCTCTTCAAATGTTATAGGTACATGTATGGCGCTTTTGGTAATTTTCATTCATTTACAAGAATATTTGCATTCAGAAAGTAGGATTTGAGGAAACCAATGATGGAAACAAATCGGGAATCTTGGAGAAACCAGTTGAAGTCGGTTTTTAAATTTTTATTGGTTTTACTGTTGACTAATAGTTATCAGACGATTCGTCTGTTCGTTTGCCACCTATAGCATAAAAAAACTCATGCTACGGCTACAGTTTCGCAGTTATATTTAGCACAAACCTACGCCAATATCATCTCAATCGCGCAATTGCCTCAATTGACTAATATTACTTGTGGGCACTGATACCACTGACACGGTGTATCCATATAAAGTCGCCATCAAAAATATCGAAGCGGCCAAGGCGCGCATAAATATCTGAGCAATCCTCCATTGGCATAGCTTAAGGCCGGTTCACACGTATTAAGTTGTCAAGTAATTAACTAAATTTTAACTTAATTTTAAGTGACTTAAAGCGTGTAAAAGATCAATTTAGTAATAAGTTGCAAGTTAATATTTAGTGTGCACTTAAGCAAGTCGATTAAGGCCGGTTCACACGTATTAAGTTGTCAAGTAATTAACTCAATTTTAAGTGACTTGAAGCGTGTAAACGATCAATTTAGTAATAAGTTACAAGTTAATATTTAGTGTGCACTTAACCGTTTCAGTGCGGTTGACACGCCAGGCGTGTCATGAATGTTTTTAACAAATGGCGTATGACACGATAGGCGTGTCATCATATTCATATCATGATCATATAGGCGTATCATGAAAAAATTGTTCGCCGCCGTAGACAAAAGTTTTGGAAAATGGAACACTCAAAGAATCGTCTATCGAATTCCGTCTATTTTTGGGTTCGTTCGTTAAGAACCCGGTGATGATGTAAAAAATTCACAATTTGGGCGATGATACGACTTTTACACAGTAACTGAACACCCAAGGTCGGCGTTCGCATGTATCTGCAAGAATTCCACCGAATTATGAGCCCTATTGTAATAACACTAGGTACAATTTTGTTTGAAGAGTTGAATACAATTTTAACAACACTGCAGGTGCGCGACGATACCTAGAAATGTTCGACGCTGTTTAGGCACGCTATAAAAAGTATTGATACTTGAATACGTTTAATGTAAATTTGTAATTTTTGGTTGATTTTAATTTAAATGAAAGTTCAAGATAAATTTGTATTAAACATTTATTGTATATTATATATGTCTTTTTATAAATTATTTATACTTTGACACTTATTATGAGTATACTTACTACATCTTCTATTATACAAACCATTAGCGCACAACCGAATCAACTTGGGCTAGGCACTTGAAATAAACACCAGAACTTCTTAATAGACAAATTAATTGTTTTGAAATGTAATGTATCATCATCATCATCATCATATCAGCCGAAAGACGTCCACTGCTGAACATAGGCCTCATCTAAAGATTGCCACCATGACTGAGTATGCCATGTAATGTATGAGATACTATGCCATGTAATGTATGAGATGGTATGTAGATTAATTACCATTGCATACCAATAAACTCTATAAGTTTTTAAGCTAACATAGTCATTTATATTATTAATTAGTGTGACTTAAAACAGGAATTGCAATTATTGAGCACCCAATATTTCGCCATTGACGTACTGCGAGTTTTAGTTGTGGTCTACCTACATAACCCATTATAACCAAGCCCTACCCTAGTGCCATATGAAAAAAATGCCACGTAAAAAAGTTCAGCTATGCTATTCTCTTCTTCATACATTCGACGCTGCGTTCATCAACGAGCTCGACGACGAGACAGCCGTCACTTCGACGTCGAGCGCAGCGCTGCGAAAAACGGTATTCACTAACGTAGAACAGCTTGTTGTCGAACTGTAGGCGGTAACTCTCGACGCAGTGTAGTTCCAGCTCACGCCGCATTTGTTGCAAGTTGCAAACTCGCATTGTATTTAATCAGGGTCTGGGTCAGACACAGGGTCCTGAAGATTCATTTAAAAATTATTTTTTCATGAGACGATGTTAATAAATTTAATAATTTTATATTATTTATTATATATATATATATATACAGGGTGGCCCATTCAAATCGGTCAGTATGGGAAAGTCTGAAACTATAAGACATACGAAGAATGAAGATTTGTTCTTAGGAAGCATGTCATCGATTTTGATAAAAAGAAAAACTGCATTCGTACATTTAAAAAAAACACTGTACCCAGCAAGGGAATCGAACCCGGTTGTTTTGAAAAAATAAACTTACACTATTTCTATTCAGATATCGTTTGTCTTAGGTTTAGGTCTTAAGCAGTAAATGTGTCTAAGAAACATGATTTCTAAAATGAATGGAATTCATTGTTTTCACGTATTTAAATTTATTTTACTAGGTGTTTATTGCGTAAATCTTAAGAAAAAAGTTTTTTTTTGTTCATATTTGTCAACGCAGTTTACCTTATTATTAAAATCGGTGACATGGTTCCTAAGAACAAATCTTCGTATGTCTTATAGTTTCAGACTTTCCCATACTGACCGATGTGAATGGGCCACCCTGTATATATAAACCATTTTTTAAATATATATATATATATATATATATATATACATATATATTTAAAAAATGGTTTATTTAATTTTCTTAATTTATACGTATCAAAATACAACGATTATTATGAGTTTATAAACCTTCTCTGTTATTGAAGATACGCTGGCATTGTAGCGGTCTTGATTAGGATTTTTAGACCCACAGAATTTTTTTCTTCTTTTTACTACGCCATATTTACGGTTACGGT
Organism: Thaumatotibia leucotreta; assembly: GCA_025490895.1. Classification (NCBI taxonomy): domain Eukaryota; kingdom Metazoa; phylum Arthropoda; class Insecta; order Lepidoptera; family Tortricidae; genus Thaumatotibia; species Thaumatotibia leucotreta. Next base: position 40,371 of record JALPQI010030936.1, read on the forward strand.
TTTTAATATGACGGACCGTAATTACATCTATATTTAAAGGATCTGTTAATATAATAAAAATAAATTATACATTCATGGTGTGGGTGACACCAACAAAAGCCACAAGATTTGTTTATGCCCTCAAAATATTTTAACTCCAAGACATGATTGAAACGAACGAGCAAGGATAGTAACATGTGATCATGGATTGTAGACGAAGAAAATAGGAAAAGGGTTAAAACGAAAAAAAAAGTAATAAACACAGTCATGATTATTTAGTGAAAAGCGAAAAGCTAGTGGTATGTTAACTCCAATCCAAATCCGAATGATGACAGCTAAAATCAAGATAATTATGTTTCAAGCTCAACGTAAAAAAATTTTAAAGAAGAAATGTTAAATAAGCTAATTTTGAAACGAATTAAGCTTCACACTCTGCCCACACGTTAATTCGTAAAATACTCCAAAGATTATCTGTATTTTCATGCTAAAAGCATTTTGCATAAACACACATAAAATGGCTGAGTAGTTCAGTTCCATGGCTGTAGAATAAATTAACCACATTTTGAGTAAGTCTTTTACGTTGTGGTTGGATTATTTTGGTGTTGCATTTCACGCAAGGACTCCGACAATTGTTGTATTCCAATGGGTTTCAGCAAAAACCATCTGTGTCAAAATAATATACTTTACAGTTTTTATACTTACATACATATTTGTATCCTTAATCCTTATACTGACTTGTCTAGAGTATTGTTATCATGACATACATCATTTATTTAAAACACTTTGTTACAATATCTCACCGATATATCTAACAATATACATACCTACTTCACATATTGATTGACCAATGTTTACAAATTTTCATTGTTTTTTATTATTATTTTGTATTTAGGAAAGGACAATCAAAAATTAAAATCAGATTAAAAATACACAATGAAATAATATCGGTATACGATCCATGTCCAAGTTTCAATTACCTTTCTATAAGCAGCAACCTAAGCAGTATGCTCTATAAGGAAATTAGCCTCAGCCATCTTTTTTATAATCTGGCAAACCAAATTTTATTTCTTTTAAAAACTGTGAGTTATTAATATTGCGATGGGCGTAATCATACCCATGACATCGCCCCTTTTTTAATTTGTCTCTTTTCTACCGATGGAAGCCTTATATCAGGTTATATTGAAAATATTGAATATCGTATTGAAAAAAAAAATACATGTTAAGAGTTTTAATAAGAACATCTCTTCAATAAATTAGAATTAAAAAACTATGTCAAATAAGTACTAAAATATTATTGAATACTAGTACTAAAAACTCAATGATCTACAAAAAATACCTTAATAATAATTTTTACTTACCAAAGGATCAAGAACCGCAAATCACTTTATGTTCAATGGCTACTTCTGGGTAGCGCACGCGACTAGGGGTGAATGACCGCTACAGCGCAGAGCGATACGTCCTCCCGTTGTGAGCTCTCGGAGCGGTCTGACGGCACTGCGCTCGCGTCAGATATTTTATTACGAATTTCGGGTAAACTTTATGAACAGTTTTTGCAAATAAAGTCTATGAATATGTATGCATATTTTATATTTTAATTATAGTGCATAAACTGAAGTTTATTTTAGTATATTTTTAAATTAATTTAATGCTCTTATATAGGCAGTAAACTCGGCTGTTCTTCGTGTATTTCTTGCGAATCTCACCGAATATAAATATTTTTTTACTACTTAAATTCATATAAAATTGTTTTTTTTTTTTCCACTTATTCCGTAGAAGACTATCATACGAATACTATGTTATTTTTGTATATGGGTCTAATGTCGAGTCCATCGTGAAAAAGAGAGCCGTTTCAACCTCTTCGAGCAGAAAATGGGTAAACAGCTGTTGGAAAAAGCTGGATTATTCAAAATATATCAACAAATTGAAATATTTTTTACACTTATTCACTTGTTATTGAAACAATCATTCAATTTATTTATCAAAACTTGTATCATAAGTGTTAGTTACTGTAATATCACGTTGCAAAGTTGAGCGAAATCGAAAATATAGTATACCGGACTCTTAAGTGGGTGGGTGTTACTTACCAGTTGACACGTTTGGACAGGTACGATTTAGTTAAATTTTAGTAAACTGAATAAGTTTGGCGGAGCGGTTCCAATTGTATGTTCGTGAGTTAACTATCTTTTATAAATTACGTCAGCCACACTAGAGCACACGAGCGCCAATAAAGGAGTTGAAGCAGTCGCCGGGGCCGAAAACGGTCAGGAGCCTATAATATATATTTTTTGAAAATGTCGAAGTGGTCGGAAAACACTCAGTGAAGTTTACTGAAGAATATATTAAACGCAGTTCGTTTAAAACCTCGCTTAGTACAAATTTAATTACTGATTTGAATGCGCTGTTGATGGTCCATCTCGGGCTGACTAAAGAGCTTAGCTGTCACGACGTGTAAACGCTTACCTGCGACCACATGGACGTCTAACGACAGCTCCAAAATGCCCCCAAAACCAATTGTTCAATTGTGCCAAGATGGGCAGGAAATAGCGCTTTTCTTAACACCGCGCATATTTCGGCGCAACATCTTTGACAAACGTTCATAGAATATAGCCAATCAAAACTTTGATGGACCAACCACAACTATTTTTAAATGGCGGTTTAAGTTTTTATAGGTTGATATTGAGATGCATTGAAGAGGGGGTGACATTTGTCAACTAAAATTCAGGACCGTTTTTGAAAGGCAATTTAGTATGGCGTGTGGCTTCCATGTTTTATTTGTTCGTAAACGCTTACTTAAAATTAAGTTAAAATTTAGTTGACTACTTAACAACTTAATACGTGTGAACCGGCCTTTAGGGCGCGTGTTCAGATATTTTTGAACACCGTAGTCGTTCCGGTATATCAAGATGATATCTGATGGTATCTGTACATCTCGTGGGTGGCAACTGGCAAATAAGTGCACTTGTAACTGAAACAGATGGCACTTAGTCAAATAGATAGTATTCATCCGAGACGACGGCGGAAAACACAAACAAAAGTAGGTACAATAAGTACGATCATCATCATCAGCCTATGATAGTCCACTGCTGGACGTAGACCTCTCCTTTTAATTATGCGTATGGACGCATTAGGAGGTAAATGTCGATAATCGCCACGCTGGGCAAGCGGATTGGCGATCGCAGTAATGTAGGTAGTTAATCCGTTAAGGTACAACATTTCAGCTCAAACGCTCCATACTAGTGCGGGAAAGTCTCATTTGTTGCATGCATTGTAAGAGTACCTAATTTAAGAGTACGAAAACTCATGCTAATTACTGAAACATACTACCTAGCTACATTCACTGCCAAGGTGACATGAACAAAAAATCGCACTTCTCTACCGACAGAACAGAAATATATCACTTGTTACAAATTTATTGTTTCACTTGATAATGGCGCATTTCATTATCTAGCTCGAAGTCATTGTAGTTTGGTGGCGGCAATTGTAATATTGTCGATGTTGACTGTAGATCCATATCTACTTGTCTAGAATTTATTTACATTTATATCCCTGAGATAACAGATATAACTAAGTAGTTTGCTGAAGTATAATTTGCGATTGCTACCTTAGACATAACTCTATCAATTTAAACATTCACGAAACTGGACTTAATCGCATAAACTTACGTAGCAATATAAGTTACAGAACATTCTCAAAACTGCGGGAATATACTCGGAAATTTCGGAGAATTTTCATGAGAATTCTAGAATAAGTTCTCATTGAGAATGTTTCCATGAGAACTTATAAAAAAAGTGTTATTTAGAATATTGTATTTCACAATTGAGTAAACGAGGTATAATAGTTATTTGTTATACAAGGGTGCAAAGTTGTATTTTACCCGCGAGTATGAAATTGAAACACGAGCAAGCGAAAGGATTCTATAGTTGAACCACGAGCGAAGCGAGTGGTTCTAAAATAGAATCCTGAGCGCAGCGAGTGTTTTAACATACGAGAAGTAAAATACATTTGCACCCGTGTGTAACACAAAACTTTTCCCCTCACTATAGCGAGGAAACTCAAAAAAGGTAATTATTTGTTCACATTACAATCATCATCGGGTTAGTGATAATAATTTTCCAAATGCATCATGTATTTAATGCAAGATTATGTCGCAGTAAACTTAGCACGAAAAAGTAAACGCAGCACGATTTTAACACATTTCTGTAGTTGCACACCAACGCCAATGCATTATTAAATCATTCTCATTCATTATTTTTACAAAATTATAACAGAACACCCTGAAAGTTGTTTAGTTTACTATTTTTATGCGTGTTCGAGTCGGTAAATAAAGATTATAACCTATAATATTCTTTGACAATGTTGACGTTGACATTTTCTGCGTTTTGTGATTGCATCTAGTCATCTTAGCATCATTCACTAAAACAATTGTTACTTATGGAATTTTAGGATTTATATGTTAAAATCATCATATTATATAAAGGTTTGTATTTTACACTAAATTCTCAAACAAATTATTTAATTATCATTAATATGGAACAATTTCCATGAGCATTTTACGTTTTGTTATTCCAAAACCAAGGTCATTACTTTGCCACACAAGTGAATAATATGCGTTTTTACACGTTCGTATTGAAGGATAAACGAGCACTTTACGAGCTAGTGAGGGGAAATAGTTATTTGTATAACATGAGAGCAAAGTACGTATTTGATGCGAGTGACAGTTTTGAGTCGTGAGCAAGCGAAAGATTCTTTTTTAGAATCACGAGCGTAGCGAGTGATTCTGTAATAGAATCTTGAGCGTAGCGAGAGACTCGAAAGACACGAGATTCAAATAACTTTGCTCTCAAGTTGTACATACAACTTTTCACCTCAGCATGGAGAAAAGGAAAATATGTTATTAAACATTTATACGTGCCATCCCGTTATTTTTTGTTTTTGTTTTACCATTATGTTTGTAACAGAAAGTACATAATTATAACTACTAAAAAAATGAAAGCTCATAAAATTTTATAAAACAATTATAATTATTTAGAAATGAACTCGTGTCGAATTTCTGAACGCGATTCTGACTCGCCTAGTACAAACAGCAACACTCCTAACGGACCATTAAAGACAGAGCAGAGAGAAAATGACAGAGATAAATATAGTTATATTATGTCAACTTCAAATTAAATAATACACGGGAATGTTGATCGTTCGCACTGTTCGCAACTTGGTCGAATAATACAAATCGGGTTCCGAAATCTTACGAGACTAGAATCACGACTTCGGCCGAACTCTGCTGACCAATGGGGCAGGCATTGCTACGGCTAACCAATGATCGCTCGCGGTTTCTTCAGAAGGTGACATTACCATGGTTACATAATAACAAAAACGTTTAACCAATGATTGATCGTGATTTTTCCGGAAGCTGACGTTACTATAGTTACGTTATATATAACATCCGCTTTAGTCCTGGAGACGTCAATCTAAATTCAGAGCCGGTAATTTGACTGCTAAGCTGCTATGTAGAAATTTTCGTTCATTTTCCTTTCAACGGCTGTCACTGTCAGATATTTTTTCATAGTTAGAATTTCAGCCAGAAACTATCAAGTCTCTATTAAACATTTGTATGGCTACTGACCTACTGACTACTAAAGGATTATAGGCAGACTGTCAAACGTCTATCTACCATATTTCCACAAAGGTTACATAAGTATTCAACTAACGTCAACTAAAAGATGTGATGAATTATAATAAAGACAGCAATAGCATTTGTCTCTGTCAATGAAAAAAATAATTTAAAATTGCCCGATAACATGGCTGTTTGTAAAAATATCTTGACTTGGAAAAATACCTCGCCTATTAATGTCAGATAAATCAAGAAATCCGATTTGAAGAAACCGTGATTAAATTACTAAACGGTTTTAGACAAATCTATGAAGAACTGTTGTTATCCAGTTTCCACAAGGAACAACGACATCTAGCGTCTAATCATGGCCGATAGCCAATTCTTAATTTTCATAGACGAAGGAATTTTTATTATGTCAACTAGTTTTCAAATACTGAAATTTTGACGCAACAAAGATTCGATGACATATCATCGGGGACCATCGGAAATGTCGCGATCGTGCCTACTAACGAAAAATACCGAACCCATAATATTACACGACCAAATTGCATCCTTTGCCAAGTGGCTCAACATTCCTATGTAACTGACATGTGACTGTAAGTGTGATTCTCTTTCATACAAAATTTCCAATTTCTGAAGTGTATACCTAGCTGTGTTGCTGTTTGTACCACGATATCCGTCCGTTTTAAAACGGCTGTCTTTCTCTCTGTCACACTTATATATAAGAGCGATAGAGAGGTGGAATGACGGACGCCAATGTTATGTATGCTTGGTGGTAGGGGCCATATGCCGTTCGGATACAAGTAATCGGGTCCGATAAAACGCGTCGTCTAATACAACTGGCTGAATACGCTAGGATGCCATGAACGAAAAAAAAAATGCATATTATGACAATTTATAACGTAACATTTTTCATCTCTGTCTTTTTACTAACAAGTGAAAGAAACAAAAGAAAAAGTTGAAGTCTAAACGTCATGGAAAACAACATTCACTCAGTGAGCAAAATCGCACTTTGCTCACTGATTTCGCGAATCAAAAGAAGTCTTTTCGAGCTGCTGAGGTGAAAAGTACCTTTACCTTTGCACGCCGATCATGAACCCTCGTTATTTTCGCAGTTGTGATCTTAAACTCTATTGAAAACGTATTAGAATTCAAATTTAAACGAATATTATTTTTAGCTGGCTGTGAAAGGGTTAAAAGGCATGTATATTCAACGGTCTTGGCATGATTAGATTGCTTGTAAAATTTCAATTGCCGAGAACATTCTCTATAGAAGTTTCGCAACTTATAAAACTTCTCCTCTGTAGGTACATTGCTAAACTTACGCTAAATATAGTCTTAAGCCTAACTTTTCGGGCTTTACGCGTTTTAAGTTTTATTTGGCGTTAAAATATTAAAACTGTAATTTATCTGAAACGACAAACGATTTTGAAATATTAGGTAATAGGTTCATTTATATTTTACTAAAATTACTACGAAAGACGGAGTTACAGACCTCCTGCATACATAATTACTTACGTCAAGTATTTATTTTTTATACCAATTTTTGAATATTGGAACCTCAAACTAGCAAACTACAAATGGCGTATCTACTCCTAAGAAATACCACTTTGCTGATGGTAGGACCTCGTGCAGGGTCCGCCCGGATAGCTACCACCGTCTTACCCGTTAACCTCTGCCGCTAAATAGTTAATAATACTTACTGTGTTCCGGTTTGGGGGTACGATAGCCGGTGTAATTACTGGCATAGAGGCAATCCATCTGAAGTCCTCAGGGTAGGCAGCGCATAGGCGATTTTTTGGTCACTATATGTCCATGGGCCTCAGTTCCCGCTTTCCACCAGGTGGGCTGAGAATTCAGTTGTCTACCTTCGTCATATAAAAAAAACCATTTAGTTGCAGCGACCGACGGCACATACTTTAGTATGGTTATATTCCCTGCTTTAAAAATCATAACTTTAGTTTTATTCGGATTATAAACTACACCATGCGCAGCGGCATAGGTACTGCTCACAATTATTCAATATTCGGTTGTCGTAAGTACCAATACCTAAATAGAGACACACATTCTTTTGGTACGCCTGGATGCTTAGCCAAGTTGCCAATCGCTAGCCCTTGCTAGCGCATCGTAGTTTTCCCTCTCTGTCACTCCTTCATAATAGTGCGACAAAGAGGGAAAACTACGATGCGCTAGCAAGCGCTAGCGATTGGCAACTTGGCTAAGCACCCTGTATCTCTTATTTTATGCCATAGTATCTCGTAATTTACTTTATCAAAAGCCTTAGAAAGATCGAAAAAACTGGCGACGAGTATAAAATGAAGTCCTGTTAATCCTGTATTCAAATGTCAGATCGACCGCTGGACGCAGCCAACGAAACGGGCTTATTTTTAACTATAAAAAACTTACTCTCATACAATAGTAGATTGTGTCACAAGGGATCAAAATGGTATATTTCCGGCGTGGGCGTATATTGAATCTTGAACGTAATGAAGGATTCAAGCGTTAACGCCCAAGACGAAATAATTTTGATATCGTGTGACACATACTGCTTTTCACATCTGAGAAAAATAAAAGATATATCACACGTTTAATATTTATGCAAATAATCGATTCTGAAGAAATTTTTATCAATTATGAACGTACTGTTTATTTTCATATTTCATTTTAATTTTTTAGGCTGGCAATAGAAAGTCCTTGAACAGAAAAGTGCCACTTTGTGCCACCTAGCAGGGAAGAAAAGTCCCGTATTCGAATAGGTGGTGTGAAAAAGCATTTATGGGTCATCATTGGTGCTGACATATTGACAGCTGCCTTCCCTTCCCAGTCCCGCGTTCTCCACTTTTTATCCCGTCCTCCGCACTCGGAAGCAAATAATAATGTGTTGGTAATTTGGTTGTAGACGATGGTGCGTGTCCTGCCTCTGGAGTTCTGCCACCGCCATGTTGTATCGGCTGCTGACCAACCCCCTGCCGCAGATTACAGGTATTTTACATTTGAACACCACCCCCTCTTGCCTCTGGACTATCTTCAGATCCTGACCCTGATATAGAGTCTGGAGTTCTGCCCCCGTCATATTGTACCGTCTGCTGACCAACCCCGTGTTGCATATTACAGGTATTTTACATTTGAGCCCCACTTCTTGCCACTGGACTATCTTCAGATCCTGACCCTGATCGAAGTGCCCCGAGGCCTACACACAACACTCACAAATCGAATGGCTTCAAAATTGATGTTTCATCATGCTGAGAGGAGGTGTGGGAGCTCTGCCAATGAGACCGCATCACAGTGTTTCGAATTTTGAATTTGAAGAATGTAATTGGTCAATTTGGCACATTTTCGCTCCTCTCCGCGACAGTGGAGCTGCACCCTACTTTTTTTAAATCACAGGACTTCACGTGGACGCGATTAAGTCCCGTTTGTCTCTAAAATAGGAGTGAGATTCGTGAAAGCTTAAATCAATATATGCTTCAGGGCGCATGGAAAGGTACTTTGTCTTGTCACGGTGCTTAAACTGTACTTTATTAAAGAACACATACGGTCTATTTTAAGAGTCGTGACACCTTTCCATGTGCCCTGACACATATAGTCGGTAATAGACTTCATTCAAGGCCAATCATCGTCAATCGTCATGTGTTTCCCTTCCAGCCCCAAAGCACTCGAAGCCGCGGCCAGCTGGCAAGGAGCACTTGCACCCGGAACCCAAAGTGGAATGTGTGGTGCTGCACCAGCCGTCGAGCCCGAAGGTCGACGTCATCTTCGTGCATGGCTTGTATGGTGAGTCCGTCCTATACGTTAGCTGTCAAGTGTCGGTAGATGGGGGACATGTTCAGTCGCGTTTACTATTTAATCTCTTTATCTACGAACAAATAAAACATGGAAGCCGCACGCCATACTAAATTGCCTTTCAAAAACGGTCCTGAATTTTAGTTGACAAGTGTCACCCCCTCTTTAATGCATCACGGTAATGAATTTCAATATCAACCTATAAAAAATTAAACCGCCATTTAAAAATAGTTGTGATTAGTCCATCAAAGTTTTGCTGTCTGTTTTAGTTGGCTAAATTCTATAAACATTTGTCAAAGATGTTGCGCCGAAATATGCGCGGTGTTAAGAAAAGCGCTATGTTCTGCCCATCTTGGCACAATTGAACAATCGGTTTTGGGGGCATTTTTGAGCTGGCGTTAGACGTCCATGTTATATATGGTCGCAGCTCTTTATTTTATAAATTAGGTTGCCATCTTGCCGTTTGCAAATTCATGTTATCAACCATGCCCTCACTAATGGCTCCAATGGAAGATCAGTGCTGGATGTTTAGAGCCCAGCAATATGCTGAATTGGAGACCATCTTGTGGCACTTACTTTTTATGTTTATCTTGTGTTTAATGAATATCTTCTTGACTAACTTACCAAAGAAACAAATCGATATGTTCACGAATTCCAGAGATAAATGGTCTTGACAAACAGATGGACGGACAGACAGACGGACAAAAAGACCCAGTTCACAAACTCCTAAAGTAAGATTCGAACTCAGGGCTTTCAGGCTGATATATGTATATCAGGAATTTCGATATTTTTTCTGCCACCTGGCAGCGGTAGTCCTGAGGTCCAAACAGCAGTCAGATTCATAGGTACTGAACGTTAAATATTGAGATTCTATTTTATTTAGAAATTTATTGATGGATTACGATTAGAAAACGGTCGCCTAACTGAAGATTGAACTCTAAAACAGGGGCGTAAAGTCACTGATACAAAAGAAAATTAAATCTTTGTTCTTTTCATGGGAATTTTACTTGGAACTGTTTTTTTATTTATTTTAGAAAAGAACATTCCTAAAGTGATGGTTTTAGAGCGCTCGTACACCTGGGTGCTTAGACAAGTTGCTAATCGCTAGCGCTTCATCGTCAATCGTAAGCGAAAGGCAGCTAACTGTCTTTGTCGCACTAATAAGAAAGAGTGACAGAGAGGGAAAACTACGATACGCTAGCAAGCGCTAGCGATTGGCAACTTGGCTAAGCACCCTGTAAGTTCTTACGTAAGTTATAGAGACGGAGCTATACTAAGGAATGAGAGGTGAATGTCACTATCGCCGTCCCTGTAACTTACGTAAGAACGTACAGGCTGGCCTTAAGAGCGCTCGTACACCTGTAACTTCTTACGTAAGTTATAGGGACGGAGCAATATTAAGGAATGAGAGGTGAATATCACTATCTCATTCCTTAGTATAGCACCGTCCCTGCAACTTACGTAAGAACTCACAGGTGTAATTTCGGCCTAAGAATAAATAAACCAAATAAAATATTTTAAAATAAAAATAAAACCGCCTTCAAAAATTCGCCCGAACTAAAAAGTAAAAAATAATTTTATTTCCTACTTCTTAGGATTTCCTACCCAAACCTTTAAACCTAGGTATCCTACAGGTATCCTACAGATTTCTTAGAAGTCGGTGCCAAGCCAAATACGTTCATAGGTATATACTCGTATTAGATAGAGCTTTGTAACTTACTGTCAGTCCGATTATGTTGTTATCAACAGAATGATCTACCTCAGTCATTTTGATTAAAGCATAACCGGTGTGACAGTAAGTTCTATGACTTGACTATAGACAAAAATCTATCAAATACGGTCATATACTCGCGAAGTGAACATATTTGGCTTGGCACCGACTTCTAAGAAATCTGTAGGATACCTGTAGGATACCTAGGTTTAAAGGTTTGGGTAGGAAATCCTAAGAAGTAGGAAATAAAATTATTTTTTACTTTTTAGTTCGGGCGAATTTTTGAAGGCGGTTTTATTTTTATTTTAAAATATTTTATTTTACGCTTTTTAGTAGTGTAAAATCGTTATTTAGTATGCACTGCACTGTAATAGGCCAGAAAACCTGAACTGGATAACTTAAATATTCAAAGAATTATCCCATTATCGAGGAGATATACAGTGTATCATCAGTAGGTATGAATAATTTCAAAGATTATAGGTAACAGCCTTAGCATGCCTATATTATTTAAAGAATCACTAACCGCTAACCAACATGTCATAAGTACTAAGCAAAAACTTGAATAGATCTCGAAAATGTATGACAGTTGTTACATTCAAAGAATTACTTAATCGTTAAGGAGTTATACCTTTCGTCATCAGCTCACCAATATGAGACTATGACCACCTAAAGGCAAATACTCAAATAGCTTCCAAAATATATGAACTATGTTATATTTAAAGAATTATCCCCCAACTCCTAATCTCTAAGGAGTTGTACCTTCCATCATCAGCTCACCGACATGAAAGGATGACCACCTAAACGCAAATACTCGAATAGCTTCCAAAATACATGAAATATGTTATATTTAAAGAATTGTCCCCCAACTCCTAATCTCTAAGGAGTTGTACCTTTCATCATCAGCTCACCAACATGAAAGGATGACCACCTAAAGGCAAATATTCAAATAGCTTCCAAGCCTTAGCATGCCTATATTATTTAAAGAATCACTAACCGCTAACCAACATGTCATAACTACTAAGCAAAAACTTGAATAGATCTCAAAAATGTATGACAGTTGTTACATTCAAAGAATTACTTAATCGTTAAGGAGTTATACCTTTCGTCATCAGCTCACCAACATGAGACTATGACCACCTAAAGGCAAATACTCAAATAGCTTCCAAAATATATGAACTATGTTATATTTAAAGAATTATCCCCCAACTCCTAACCTAATCTCTAAGGAGTTGTATTGTACCTTCCATCATCAGCTCACCGACATGAAAGGATGACCACCTAAACGCAAATACGCGAATAGCTTCCAAAATACATGAAATATGTTATACTTAAAGAATTATCCCCCAATTCCTAATTGCTAAGGAGTTGTACCTTCCATCATCAGATCACCAACTTAAAATGTTCATGACTAGACGCAAATACTTGATTAGTCTTCGAAAAGAAATGAAAAATGTCATGTGTGCCTACAACATTTGAAGAGTTCCCTCGATTTCTCCAGGATCCCATCATCAGATCAGAATTCGGTGACAATGGGACCAACTAGAAGGTATACCCTTTCAAACAAAAAAAGAATTTTTCAAATCGGTCCACGCGTCTTCGAGTAATCGGGGAACATACATAAAAAAAAAAAAAGATTTCGACGAATTGTTAACCTCCTCCTTTTTGAAGTCGGTTAAAAATATATCGAAAACTAAATAGGGATGATGACTGTAGTTAAAATAAATTATTAACATTATGCACGACATAATACACGAAAAAATTATTACGAAGATGTAGATTGCAGTATTTTTTGTGTACAGAACTTCTATTTAATAAATTGAAAAGAACTTAAAAGAGTAGATCATTTGACACTACTACTCAAACGTGACGTCACTTTTGAGTATTTCATATAAAATTCCATAGTGGTGATCGTTTTGACAGTTCGAAAAAAGATACTGATTTGACTTGACAGTCATCATGCCTATTCGAGTATTTATTTTGACATTTCGTTGGACCTTACGTCTGCTGCCATCTCAGGCTATGGTCTCCTATTTTATGCCGTACGCGGCTTCTGGCGTTAGCGTCAACGTCCAAGAACGCTCTGAGCGACGTCTGAACGCAACACAGAGCGTCAGCGGTCAATACGTCCGCCGCAGAGAAAGGCATTAGTCGCTGCTCGCGAGCGGTCACGTATGGTAGTGTTTTTGCAACAATTGATATTATAAAACTTTTATGTTTTTTATCACTTTTGTCATACAGTGCATTAAACGATTTAAATTATTCTATTAATAACTCGTCTTTTTCTTTATTGAACTTCGACATTTTTGCTTCACGCGCGGCACGTCCTTACGCTGCAATGGTCCGAAATGACTAGAGAGTAGAGACGCGGCGCAGAACATTTAGACGCCGCGTGCGACGACACGACGCCGATGTCCGCGTGTGAAAGAGACCACAACAATACATCTCTATACTGAGCATTCAGACGCCGCGTTCGGCATGACGAGACGCCGCGTACGGCGTGAAATAGGAGACCACGGCCTCAGCGCCCTTTACTGGCAGAAAAAGTACCAAAAACCCTCATTCTCATTACCTCTTAATGCATCAATACGCATACAGAGAGGCCTATTTCCAGCAGTGTATTGAAACTTAAACTTGTATTTAAATGCCAGTTAAATGATACATATTGTTCTAAGCATATACCTTAATCATTCAGATGTAGGTCGCGGAAGTCAAAACAATTCAGTACCTATTGTTTTATCACAATGGATGACTTTTGGCCTGTTAGTTGATTCTAAAGTATGTTACCCAATGCACGTTAGCGTAGTAGATGGCACACCGGTTGCACGTCACGCGCACGCCGACGCCACGCAGGCGGTGTGACATGTGCTATGACATTTACATACGCTACAACGTGCAAGCCACGCATCTGGTGTGACTTGAGCTTAACCCCGAGATCTGGATGCTTAGCCAAGTTGCCAATCGCTAACGCTTTAGCGTATCGTAGTTTTCCCTCTCTGTCCCTCTTATTAGAGCGACAAAGACAGTTAGCTGCCTTTCGTTTACGATTGACGATTAGGGCTTGTCCATTAATCACGTCATACTGTATAGGGGGAGGGGGGGGGGCAACAAAAAATCACCAATTATCACCATAGGGGAGGAGGGGTCATCGGACAAATCACGTGTAATTTTTTGTTACTCTCTGCTGAACAGCATACTTCTTTAAAATTTCGCGAACATTTACCTCGTAGTTTGCAAAAAAGTTTTTTCCCATCATGTGTGCTTAATAAAGTACGTAAACTGAATTGTTATTAAAAGAATTACTTAAGTTGGAAAAAAATTACACGTCATATTGGCTTGGCGATTTTATGTCGTCTAAGCATAAGCACGACATAAAGTTGCATGTTTTGAATGAAAAATAAATGAATACCCTCACTTATTTCTATTTGGAACTTGCTTGGCAACGGAATTCACATACATAAATATTAGGTACCTAACTATGCATATATTTGAAGAAGTAAAGTCAAAGGATAGACAATTGGAATTAAATTAAACCAGTTACTGTTAATATAAATGGATGTACTTGTTGACAACAGGTTCTTTCGCATTTGAATTGACGCATTTCTTTGGCATACAAAATTGTTTTTTTTATTACATCGTAGAGGTAATTAGGTATAGTAAGTGCAAAAATATGTATCGGTTTTTTAACCGACTTCAAAAAAGGAGAAGGTTCTCAATTCGACTGATTTTTTTTTTTGTTGTATGTAATGTTACCCGATATTTCCGAGATTCGTGAACCGATTTTTGTGATCGAACGTGTATAACCCCGAGATGGTCCCGTTGGCACCAAGTTGCGGTCTGATGATGGGATCTTGGAGAAATCGAGGGAAACAATGATGGAAACAAATGGAGAAATCGGTTGAAGTCGGTTTTTTAAATTTAAAATTTGGTGATTATTTACTTTTTTAATTTGGTGATTGGGTCATTGTCAGTCGGAAAAACAAAAGTTCGTTGGTCAAAAGTCAACAGCTTTTACGAGTACCTATAAGTTAAAGTTTTTAAAATGCTACGATTTTATTACATAGGGATGTAGAACGGGGAACCTAGTTGAACCATTAATTTTATTGTTTTATCGCAAAATTAGTACACGAACTCCTTAACTTTATGTATGTCGACCGAAAAGACGATAACCTAAATCTGACAATGACCCGATTATCCCCAATCATATCCAAATCCTATACGTTTTCGTTCACGATCTGTATACTTGTATAGGCCGTCTAAATCGCTAACATTGTCCTATTGTGAGCTCCCGACACAAATCGCCGGATGTATCGTGTTGATACGTGCGGCACGCCGGTTTAACAATACCTTCACGTGATAATCGGACCGAAAATTGACGGTGTGCGTCAAATTTGAATCGAGGAATGAGCATGGATAAAACAATCTTTGCATTTAAGGTAAATGTACCAGTGGATGACACTATAAGGAGCGATTTCATGCATTTTTGCAAAAAACTACGTAATTGTAAAACATATAGACTAAATGTGTATACAAATATAGACTGGTTCCTCCTTTATATTTTAAGAATAATAAATTATATATAACTGATACTATTACACTATAATTTCACTTTTCCCCGACGTCTCAAATTGTACCAGTGAATGACTGGCAATATTTTGAATGTCCCAAAGTATGACTATGAAAAAATAGGATTGATGTCCCAGTAAATGACATGGCATTGCATCACGTTTCACAATTGATTACCTTAACTGCAGGGACGTTTATCCTACTGGTAAACCTATAAAAGAAAAAACTAACTAATACGAGGTATATTTTAATTAACTGTTGAACAAAACCATCAATTACGTTATTAAAACTATTTTTACTACACACAGTAACTTCTAAAATTTTTTTTTTCACATCGTTTGTACTTCCTCTCGTATTTTGCCATTTCTCGTATTGAGATTTGTTGCTGTTTTAAAAAATATACTTTTTTCAGTCTTCTTACGTATTTTTGAAGTAGGAGTTTTATATCTTGGTTTTACTTTTAAGGAAATGAGGCTAGTGCTAGTTGTAGTGTCGCTTGTTGAATCAAATTATGTTTATTTACAGTCAGTACAAGCTTGGCCTTTTTTTCACGTCGTCATGGGCTTATTTAGGTAATTTTAGGGACATTTTTTCATTACAAATGTTTGTAACCAATGGATGACGCCTGGTTATGACCCAGCGAATGACATATCACTACGCACTGTCATCCACTCGATCTCCATAGAAAAACAGTATATGACACCCATGTCAGACACTACTCACATGGCCCATAGAAACCTGTGTTTTTTCGAAGAACTAAAATATACGTTCTATATCTATAAAATACGATTCAAATTAAGATACACAAAATTACTATTTTGAGCGAGTGAATGACATGGGTGTCATCCACTACTAAACGCTATAATTTTGCTCCAGTATATGACATATATCTAAAATACTGAACTAATCAAAATAATATACTTGAAATACACAATATCAATACCTAGATTATTTTAAAATGTAATAGAAACAGTAAATACTTTCTGAAAATTCGTTATGTGCAAGCTTATATGTTCACTTTTACAATGCAATGTCTTAGCAGATTCACTAAGAACACCGACGCTCAAGTAACTCAAAGCACCTGTTTGCAAGAACCGTCTATAAATTATAAAAAATATTCAAGATATCAAAGAACGGTTTAAAACAAAAATCACAGATTGCACTACTAGTCGCCTGGATACTGTATTTGGGTCTAATTAAAAACAGTTTTCTTAATATTTAAATTAAATTACAAAAAAGTCATTCATTGGTACAGTGTCATCCACTCCTACATTTTCCTTACTTATAAATAAGGACTTGTACACTTATTTTAAGTATCGGGTTTGTTTTTGGTTTTATCACCGTCTTAGCCGTTAACCTGCCGCTAAATAGCAGTGTTTGCACTGCTGCGTTTCGGTTTGGGGGTAAGATAGCCGGTGTAATTACTGGCATAGATGGAGGCAATCCATCTAAGTCCTCAGGGTAGGGCGCATATGCGATTTTTTTTGTAACTATGTCCATGGGCCTCAGTTCCTGCTTTCCATCAGGTGGGCAGAGAGCTCAGTATCTTACCCGCGTATTCTGTCTGTATTCTTAACAATATATGGTAAAATTGACCTCCACCAACATGAAACACGTGATTATTTCATGACATCGACGGACCGATTTCGAGTGATATTATAGCCAATACGATCTTCACGAAGTAACTTGTTTAATTACTTTTTTCTAACCCTGTATAAAATTTTCCGTTGGTTAAAATTATTCTTATCCTTTTCTTCAGTGATCACACAAAATAATAGATCTTACATTTATCTGACTGATAAATACCTACTGAAAATCAGGTCGTCAAGGTTATGTGGTTATTTTATGGCTAATGATGTAATTACATTAAGCCATTATTCTTCAGTAAGTAAGACTATGGAAACTCCGAGAAACAGTGAAACACAATAAAACTGTAAATCACAATTGAAGATTAGGTACTTACAAAAAGTAATAACAATGCCAGACCAGAGTTCAAGTCCACTAAAAAACGCCGCTCCAAGGATTGTCATCATCGTTATTCTATAATCAGATACGTTATTTATAAAATATATATGGTTACTATTAATATGTACCTATCTATACAGGCTGACCAAAAATAAGTAAGTGCATTATGGGGTTTTTCTGTTTATTTTTTCAAGTTTATAGAACACACTTCTACGTGGGGACGAGGCCAATACCTTTGTACATAACATCACATTCTTATAGATCCTTCTTAACCCTGAAAAAATATAAAAACCCCATAGATAACCCCGTTCGAATTCCCAAAACTAAAAGTTAACAGGGACGCAGTTATTTTTTGGCCAGCCTGCACATAACATATCGCCTTAATTTTTACTAGATTTTGCGTGAAACTTCTTCAGTTACTGATTTCTAAGTCGTCTTTTATTCACACCTTTAAAGCGATGATTCCTGAAAATACCAAATCCAGGACTCAAAATAATATAGGTATTTAAGTATTAAGCAACAGACAGACAAACAAAGAATTCTCATGTCCAATTCCTTTTCAGGTTCCCTGGGTAACACCTGGAGACAAGGAGAATGGAGGTCCAAATATAAAATAGAACCCAACAAAATATCCCTCAGACGACCTAATTCGATCCCAGCCTGCGACTGTAAAAGAGACACCGCTGACGAAAATGTATTCGAAGAATTTAAGGACACAAGTAAAATAGAAAGTATTAAGAACAGTATCAAACTAGAAAATGAAAATATACTCAATTTTAACGATAAAGAAATCACATTCACTAATATAGACGAATTTTATAAGAAAAGGATAACTAACGATGAAGTGTTTATAACTGAGAAGTTTTATAAAGACGTGGATCAGTGTGAAGTTATTGATAATTACGATACGCAAGCCAAGTTTGTCAGGGATCTGTTTAATATGGAGAATTTGAAGGTAGAAAAGAAGGAAAATGATAATTGCAGATGTCGAGCGAAGGAGAAACGGTGTGAGGTATGTTTGATGTTTGTAAATCTTTAATCTTGCTTGTTTCGCGGGCTATTACGTCCAGGATTTTTCAAAAGCTTGCGTGGGAATATAGATCCAACACGTAGAGACCCTTTGGAGAAGTTTTCTGTTTTGAACGCTTGCTGCAATCCATTTACGGGCACAACAATATCCCAGCAGGCGTATGGAGACTACTGAGCATTTCTTTAATCTTTATTATTACGTGGCTGGAAAGAAAACGTATGTAATAACGAAACATTCGATTTGGTTTCTGAAACACCTTAGTTTTTTTTCTTATGAGAACAAATCATTATTTATTTCTTCCTAAACATTTGCATAAACTTTATGTATCTTTCTTATACAGGTTTTTTTATCACATACTGGTATTTGCAGATCGGCTGCGGATGTATATGCGACGAATGCTACTCCGCCTGTTGGCCTCGCGACTGGATCAAGGAAGACTACCCCCACGCCAGGGTCCTCTCCATCAACTACACCAGCGACCCTCACTTGTGGAGGCCGTTGTGGGTCAAACAGTGCAAGCGGTATGTCATTATCTTCTATAGTCTTTACAGGTACTGCCCAAAACCCAATAATATCAGAACCATTGATACATTGAACACCTTATACGATGGGTAATACTTCGGCTGCTGGTCTGGATCAAGGAAAACTAATATGAACAAGCGGTATGTGTTTGCCTTAGTCATTGTCTTTTGGTGAAAACATATTGTCAGTTTCCTTCGGTCCTTCCAGACGTCGCTTAGGAGTGTGACCGGCTTCGCTACTCGGACAGGAACTTCTCTCATCTTTGATTGATACAATCAAAGTCCTTAAATCCTGTCTCTTTGACTTTGGCAGCTTGGGTTTTACATAAAAAATGCAAGGCCACGTCAAATTTTCTTGTGTATGATGTCACAACAGCATCCACAAGAAGATCCTTTTCAATCCTTTTCGAGCTGAAGCTTCCATTTAAATAATAGCGAAAGGCAGTACAGTTGCCATAAAAGCAGAGGGAGTAATGCTATACACTCATTAACATATAGCGCTCAAACCAAATAGGAGAAACGAACGAACGAAGAAGAAAGTGACAGGTCTAATTGACCTAAGTTCTGCCTTCGATACGGTTAACCCCGGACTTCCCCTTCACTATGGCGCGTAAGAGGGCTAATGCCGATTATTTTTCAGTTTTATCGTGTTAACAGAAAACAGTTCCTCAAAATAAAATGTATACAGTGCAGAGAAGTGTACATTGATCCAAGATCGATAAGTTGCAGCGGGGAGTTCCACAAGGATCTGTCTTTGGTCTCAAATTATTTTTTATTTATATCAATATAAATCTCATAGCTTTAGATAATACTTAAACAGAAACAATAATATACCGTTATCGTATTTCATTTTGAATGAAGTTTTGTTCAGTTGGACCTTCAAGTCGGATATGAATCAAAGAAAGTATATTTTATTTTCGGTTTGTTTTCAGACTACATCTTCACGAACGAGCAGAGCAGATGATCTCGCAGCTGCTAGCATTGGGGGTTGGAGAACGACCCATAGTGTGGGTCGGTCACTCCAAGGGCGGGCTGTTTATCAAGCAGATATACTGTGAAGGTACCTTCAACTTTACAAAGGCCATTCTGAGACTACTGAATGACGTAAACAACTGCATCTACAGAATGATCTATTTTTCATAATAGCAAAACTACGGCAGCGCCCGTTTTACACTCCCCCAATAAAATGCATCTGTCAGATAAATGTTATTGCGGATAATCCCACAATGTCGTAATAGGGTACTTAGCCAAGTTTCCAATCGCAAGCGCTTAAACGTCAATCGTGAGCGAAAGGCAGCTAACTGTCTTTGTCGCACTAATATGCCAGAGTGACAGAGAGGGAAAACTACGATACGCTACCAAGCGCTAGCGATTGGCAACTTGGCTAAGCATCCAGATGTGCTTACCATAGAAAAAAATCAACTGCGAAAGACTCTGGTTGTCACGGGATGTTATTGCCTTTTCTGTATATGCCTGGCGAAAAGGATAGTAACCATTTCGTCGTCGACCGTGAAACAGGCCGTAAGCAAAATAAATGCTAGCAAAAGAGTCACCTGTTTAAAATTCATCTGATAATAAATAAATGTTCGATAATCTTAGACAAATAATTGGCTGAATGGCTTAGTGTTATAATTACTAGTTTATTATACCTTCTGAAATGTCTTGGTAGTCAAACTACTAGATCGAAAAAAACGAGGACATCCATTACATAATAAAAACTAATATTACAAGCGGAACTCTCTTTCTAGTAAGACAGATAATCCTCTTGTAAAATTAGTCATATTTTTGTGTTAATAGGTTTGTGGAACGTTTAAGTTCCTTGGCAGCATTATGAAATGTTTATGATGTTCATTTTGATTTGATTTCAGCTTATGAAGCATACATAAAACTACATGGGAACAGAAATGTAACAAATACAAGAGAGACGAAACAAAATTGCGACGAATATAACAAAGACAATGAAATGAATCACATTACAGACAGTATTGACAATGATCTAATCATTGAAGCCACTGAAAATACATGTACAGAAAGACACATAGATACGGGTAAAGAAAATAATGAAAATGAACAATTTACAGCAAACTCCGGTAATGTTAAGGATATAAATGATTCCAGAATAATTAATTGTAAGAATAGTTTAGAATTAAATGATGATAATGTATATTATAGTTCTGCTAATGAGAGTTCATGTGATTTAAGAGCGGACGATGAAAATAATCCAGAGTCTTCAAATACAGAAGGTAAGGAATATAGCGATATTTTTTTAAACATACTTACGGTCTTTATTTTATCACTACTAGATGTAATACTAGCTACTACATAGTTTGCGGTATTATATTACATTCCTCCAAAAATACAAAATAAACCGGAACTCTTCATTTCACGTCATTACCACTAGGCCAACTGACCTCAACAAAATTTTCTGAATCTTATATAGGTACTTAATCTTATAAAACCTGTGCCTTTTATCATACCTACTCTAATTAGGTGTTTCTTTTCTGCTAAACTAATTGGCTATGTAAAGTTTTCCGAAGGTATGAATATTGTATTTATTCCCGGATAGCCCGGATTATGCCCGGATTGAGGTTCAAGAAAATACGACTCTTTTATTTTTCTTTCCTATAAATGTTAATAATCTTTTTTCAAGTGATTTAGATGACATTTTTGCAGTTTTATGGATGAACAGAGCGTAATGCTTTCGTCCGCAACAAGTACAAAGAAATAGAAAAAAAATCTGTCAACGTCAATATCACTCGTGTCATTCATTAAATTTTTTTCTTTCATTCATCTCAGTCACTTAAAAAAAGATTATTAACAATTTATAGGAAAGAAAAATAAAAGAGCCGCATTTTCTTGAACCTTAAGACGACGGCTATCGGGGAAAAATATAATATTCATACCTTCGGAAAACTTTACATAGCCAATTATTTTTTTAGACCATTTTATTCTTACACAAGATATCGCCAGTATTTATAACGATTTTTGAACGCAATTATTATTTATTGGCCGAGTGATTTGGGCATCAACCGCGAAAGCTGAAACTACGTGGGTTCAACTTCAAACCCACCTCCGTGGATAAATACTGTATTTTTTCTTTAGTATATGTCATCTAATGTATATAATGTATAAATAAACCTTTTATCCTCAGAAGACCTGTCACATCGCGCCCAATTATGGTCCCTCAGCTCTGGGTTCATGTTCTACTCGGTCCCGCACCGCGGGTCCCCTCTCGCCGACATCAAGACACCCCTCACAGCGCGCTCCATAGAACTATTGGAGATGGGACAAGGTAGGCCAGTGACTATGGTCTTAGCTCTGGGTCTACTCGGTCCCGCACCGCGGGTCCCCTCTCGCCGACATCAAGACACCCCTCACAGCGCGCTCCATAGAACTCCTGGAGATGGGACAAGGTAGGCCAGTGACTATGGTCTTAGCTCTGGGTCTACTCGGTCCCGCACCGCGGGTCCCCTCTCGCCGACATCAAGACACCTCTCACAGCGCGCTCCATAGAACTCCTGGAGATGGGACAAGGTAGGCCAGTGACTATGGTCCCTTAGCTCCGGGTTCATGTTCTACTCGGTCCCGCACCGCGGGTCCCCTCTCGCCGACATCAAGACGTCTTTCACAGAGAGCTCAGAAGTAATGGAGATGGGACAAGATAGGATACAGTGTAGTGATACGCTAAAGTTTCCGAAATTTAAATTGTCATGGAAAAATTTTGGTCTAAATAATAATTAGGGCTAATTTCATTTCATAGAGCTGTGATGAATAGTATGATGACTTATGACAATAATATATTAACGTAAGTAGTTTGCTCCTTTAAATCTATTGACATTTCTTCGATACAAACTAAAAGGAAGATATTAATTTCATTTCGGACCACAATAACTATCAAATTGACGTATTAAGTCATAGACTTTTTCCCCTCACTAGCTCGTAAAGTGCTCGTTTATCCTTTAATACGAACGTGTAAAAATGCATATTATTCACTTGTGTGGCAAAGTAATGACCTTGGTTTTGGAATAACAAAACGTAAAATGCTCATGGAAATTGTTCCATATTAATGATAATAAATAATTTGTTTGAGAATTTAGTGTAAAATACAAACCTTTGTATAATATGATGATTTTAACATATAAATCCTAAAATTCCATAAGTAACAATTGTTTTAGTGAATGATGATAAGATGACTAGATGCAATCACAAAACGCAGAAAATGTCAACGTCAACATTGTCAAAGAATATTATAGGTTATAATCTTTATTTACCGACTCGAACACGCATAAAAATAGTAAACTAAACAACTTTCAGGGTGTTCTGTTGTAATTTTGTAAAAATAAGGAATGAGAATGATTTAATAATGCATTGGCGTTGGTGTGCAACTACAGCATGCTTAGCCAAGTTGCCAATCGCTAGCGCTTGCTAGCGCATCGTCGTTTTCCCTCTCTGTCACTCCTTCATATTAGTGCGACAAAGAGGGAAAACTACGTTGCGCTAGCAGGCGCTAGCGATTGGCAACTTGGCTAAGCACCCAGGAATGTGTTAAAATCGTGCTGTGTTTACTTTTTCGTGCTAAGTTTACTGCGACAAAATCTTGCATTAAATACATGATGCATTTGGAAAATTATTATCACTAACCCGATGATGATTGTAATATGAACAAATAATTACCTTTTTTGAGTTTCCTTGCTATAGTGAGGGGAAAAGTTTTGTGTTACACACGGGTGCAAATGTATTTTACTTCTCGTATTTTAAAACACTCGCTGCGCTCAGGATTCTATTTTAGAACCACTCGCTTCGCTCGTGGTTCAACTATAGAATCCTTTCGCTTGCTCGTGTTTCAATTTCGGTTGTACGTTGTTTCATAGACAACATTTTCGCAGAATATTGGTTCATAGAAAATGTTTCTCGTATTTTCATTTCATAGAATGATCATTTTTCAGAGCTCTTACATTGTATAATCTGGTTTTGTATATTTTTTATTGTTCAGATATGTAGTTCTTAGAATTTCATTTCATAGCGTATTCAATCAAATAGTATTAATTCGTATAGTATTTTTTGTCTAGAACAGTTGTTTCAAAAACTGAATATTCATAGAATGTTTTTTGTCATTGTATGAAACTTAATTTTTTTTATTCAGTCATAATTAAACTATAGAATTATCATTACATACCATTATACAAATACAAAAGAAATACCTTTTCCAAAGATTTTTAGTAAGCGATTTAGACCTGGGAACCGGTCGACGAAGCCCCGCTGCGCGGGGCTTCTATTTCTGCTCTAAGGGATGAAAGGTACCTAACGAACCTATCCAGGTTAGAGCAGGGGAGGTACAAATTTGTTGTTTTTTAATGCGGGGGGCTCCGCCCCCCGAGCCCCACTTGTGGGGGGCTTCGCCCCCCCCGTCCCCCCTTTTTTTGGTTTCGCAAGGATGACGATACGTAAACAATTAATTAAAAGTAAGTAAGTATTTTATTTATCCGGGAAACTACGCTCGAAACCTAACCAATCCAAGTCGGTTTTACCCTGATTTATTACTTGGATTGGTTAGGTTTCGAGGCTAGAACAGATTGAAAAGCTAACTAACCTAACCTAACCTAACCTACCCTACCTAACCTACTTTGCCTACAATCAACCTACTTTTTCTGGTAGCAGTTTGGTTTTTTTAGAGGGAGGGCGAATCAGTGTATAAGAAACAAAATACTTACATGAAATATGACTCCTTAGGTAAGAATATCACTATGCAATAAAGTAAATAGTGGAACTAAATATTATATAAACTAGTAACTATAAAACAACAATCTATGAAATAAGTGCCTACAAAACAAAAATACATGAAATGTAATTCTAGTGTTTGGTTACTTTGTAAAGTAAAAAAGTTAGATAGCAATATACATGGAACTGAATGTCTGTGAAATATGTTTTAAGCAATTGAATAGTCTATGAAACAATAATATTGGAACAGAAAGTATATGATCCAAATAATATTTGAACAAATTTCTGTGAAACGAAATTCTATGAAACTTCTGTCTATGAAACAGTGTGCCACCTTCAATTTCATACTCGCGGGTGAAATACAACTTTGCACCCTTGTATAACAAATACAAAACAATTGTAAAACAAATTATCTCACATTACATTACATTACATTATTCTCACATTTACGTAAAATTGTAAAACAATTTTACGTAAATGTGAGAATTATCGTACCATCTCACTTATATCAGATGCGAGTAAGGTTCTTCTGCGAATCCTGAACAAAAGGTTAGAGAACTACGTTGCCAATCAAATACCCAAAGAGCAAGCCGGATTCGTTAGAGGCAGAGGTACCCGGGAGCAAATTCTCAACGTGAGGCAGTTGATAGAAAAATGCAGAGAGCATAACATCTACATGGCTATGTGCTTCATCGATTACTCTAAGGCCTTTGACTGCATCAACTGGGGGAAAATGTTCAGCGTAATGGGTGAGATGGGGATACCGCAACACCTAATCTTTCTTGTGCAGAACTTGTACTTGAGCAGTGAGTCTAGAGTACGCATAGAAGACACGATGTCACTACCCTTCAGACCTGAGAGAGGAGTGCGTCAGGGCTGCATATTATCACCGCACCTATTCAATCTCATCGGCGAACACATAATGAGAAGAGTATTAGATGGCTGGGAGGGTGGCGTCCGAGTAGGGGGTCACCTGGTCAATAATCTTAGATTTGCCGATGACACAACAATAATAGGTGCATCTGAAGGCGAACTGGCGGTTCTCTTCCAGAGGGTTGAGCTCATCAGTGACGAGTATGGCCTCAAGATTAATAGGAGCAAGACCAAGCTGATGTTGATAGATCGCTCTGGTACCGGGTCGCGTACCAACGAGTTGAAAGACCTAGACGTGGTACACAGGTTTGTGTACTTGGGCTCGCAAATAAGCGAAGACGGCGATTGCGACCAGGAGGTGGTTAGACGATCTCAGATGGCCAAAGCAGCCGTGAAGCGACTCGAGAAGATATGGAGGAACAGAGGCATAAACCGCAAAACCAAAGTTCGACTGATGCGGACCCTGGTCTTCTCGATCTTTCTGTATGCTTCTGAGACCTGGACCATAAAAGCTCGGACTCGTCGTAGGATAGATGCATTTGAGATGTGGTGCTGGCGCAGAATGCTCCGGGTCTCGTGGACAGAACGCCGCACAAATGAGTCTATTCTCGAGGAGTTGAATATCAAGACGAGACTCTCTACCGTCTGCATCCAACGTGTCCTCAGCTTCTTCGGCCACCTGGCCAGGTCTGGCCCAGGGAGCTTGGAGAAGACCTTATTCACCGGCCGTATGGCAGGAAGAAGGTCCAGAGGACGTATGCCCACACGATGGGCGGACACAGTCACTGCTGCAACTGGAGCCACCTTCCAGGGTAGCATGCACCAAGCGCTGAATCGTGCAGCTTGGAGAGTGTTGGTGCAGGGCGCCTGCAGTCATCACGTCCCTCAGTCATGAGGCTACGACGAAGAAGAAGAATAACAAATAACTATAGTTGGTTTCTAATTGTACTGTCTAAATAACAATAAATCCATACAAATCGCCAAATTTATATTTAAAGCCTAAATATAAATTTGGCGATTTGTATGGAACTTAAATTAGGTTACTTATCCCCTTGTTTATAACATAAACGTCTCGTATAGACATATTCATAAGACTAAAAGAGACAAACAATACGTACCCTAAAACTACCCAACTATAGTCCAAAAGCTCCCAACTATGGTCCAAAACTAAGTCAAATATCTTTGATTTAGTGTAATTATTATATTATTGACGCAGTTGTCACACAAATTTTCCTCATTAATGAAAAAAAAAAACTTATATAAAACTAAAGTAAAAGATTTCCATTGATACTTAATTACGAGTTGAACTTGTGGACCATAGTTGTAGTACTGGACTATAGTTGTATGGTTTACGGTAGCTTGTTAACTTAATTTCTAAATAACGATGTTAGTATACTACCTATTACCAACCCCACAACAAACGTGTAACCACAGATTTTCTCCACAGATTGCTCGCAAGTCACCGAACTGCACGCTCGCTGGCTCAGCGCCGCCTCACACTGCCCCCCACTAGTGCGCAGCCTAGTGGAGACCACGCGCACACTGATGGCCGTCCTGTGGCTGCGGATAGTGAGCGCCGACTCTGCCGGTAACTACCGGGTACACTGCCCCCCACTAGTGCGCAGCCTAGTGGAGACCACGCGCACACTGATGGCCGTCCTGTGGCTGCGGATAGTGAGCGCCGACTCTGCCGGTAACTACCGGGTACACTGCCCCCCACTAGTGCGCAGCCTAGTGGAGACCACGCGCACACTGATGGCCGTCCTGTGGCTGCGGATAGTGAGCGCCGACTCTGCCGGTAACTACCGTGTACACTGCCCCCCACTAGTGCGCAGCCTAGTGGAGACCACGCGCACACTGATGGCCGTCCTGTGGCTGCGGATAGTGAGCGCCGACTCTGCCGGTAACTACCGTGTACACTGCCCCCCACTAGTGCGCAGCCTAGTGGAGACCACGCGCACACTGATGGCCGTCCTGTGGCTGCGGATAGTGAGCGCCGACTCTGCCGGTAACTACCGGGTACACTGCCCCCCACTAGTGCAGTCTACTGCAAGGTCCTGAGTTCGAATCCCGCTGAGGGCAACTCTTTGTATACGAAGAATAGAAAATAAGGGCCAATCTGCGACTGCTAAGTACTTAATTTAAGTTTAAATTATTAAGCATCTATCTAAATATGTGTTATCCGTTAATTGTTACAGAAATAAATCTAAACTGGAGAAAATAATGCTATTTCTTATTCTAAAATAAAATTGCACATCAGAAAAGTATTTTTAAGTTACAATCTAAAACTCAGTGGCCCTTATTTCCTTTTGATGAGTATATATTTCCAAAAATAGTTGCGTCTTAGTTATTGTTATGATACTTAGAATGAATTGTATATGTAGTTAAGTATGTATTTATATTATAATATATTCAGATTATTTTTTATTAATATAATAGGTATGTAGAATTAAGTTGATTTGTGTAAGAGTCTCCATAATATTATTTGCAATATTACCTTACAATATTATGTTTGTTTCAGATGCTGGCATCGGCGCTCTCTGCGGCGTCTCCGTAGACCACAGAGAGATTTGCAAGCCCTCCAGCCGACACTGCATTCTTTACACGGAGTTAAAGGCACTCATACACGCCGCTTTAGATAAGTGCCAGCAATAACGCCATCTAGTGGGCGGTAGCGGAACTATCGAGACAAACGCCAAAAAATATTTTTATATTAGTAATATGTTAAATTTACGATAAGTATTTGAACTTTCACGGTTTTTACCGACAAAACGCCAAGCCATAATTGTTTTTTTGTATTAAATGGTGAAAATTGCAATGCAAATGGTAAGTGCCTGTAGACCAGGTGTCAGCAGTAACGCCATCTAGTTTGTACATTTGGAACACGACTTCGATATTCTTAAAAATTGGTATCTTAATCGGCGCTCTCTGCGGCGTCTCCGTAGACCACAGAGAGATTTGCAAGCCCTCCAGCCGACACTACATTCTTTACACGGAGTTAAAGGCACTCATACACGCAGCTTTAGACAAGTGCCAGCGCCATCTAGTGGGTGGTAGAGGAACTATCGCGACAAACGCCAAAAATAGTTTTTTTATGATATAAAAATAAATGATAGGTAAGGTCATGTCTATCCGATGAGTATTTGAATTGTCACGGTTTGTAACCCACCAAGCCAAAAAGCTTTTTTTATTAAATGGTGAAAATTACAATGAAATGGCAAGTGTCTTTTAGATGTTAGGTGCTCTATGCGCCATCTCTGTAGAGATCAAAGGTAAACAGTAACGCCATCTATTGGTTGATAGCTGAACTATCAGTGTTTTCAACCGTCATTCGTGTGACATTTCTGGTGGGTTTTTCTTTTGGAAAATATGATTCCAATGGTGACCATGGATTGATGGTTACCATAGAGTTCGAACAATTAACTAAGTGATAAAAGTGAGGTATATTATGTAGAAAACATGCCATAGAAAAGTTACTTAGGTTATATGTTTTGCCTGACACTCAAGCATGAGTATATATTTTTGTAGAACTTTTTGCGGAAAATGCTTGAAATACGATACGAGTAAATTAATACGTACGGAAGGAAACATAATATTTAAATAATAGCACGACTTAATATACAGAAATGGAATTTCAAAACGATAATTATAAATTTATAAAAGAAATGAATATTTATTCAGCATTGTTATGCAAACTAAGTCTACCATTTATCAAAGTATGTTTTACCTATAGTTATATCCGTGCGCTAGTAGAAAACGAAAAGAAATAAAACATACTTAAAAACTCGCACTATACAGGGTGGAAAAAACGAATGCCACATGGATGGCAACTACCTTAAATATTGTAAATAACACATTTTGTGTAAAGGAGACTTTCCTTTGTTTTTAAAACCAATTAATTCTGCATTTTCTGACGTATTTTATGATGCGTTTTCATGGCCTTCCGTATTCTGATTGTAGTTGTTATTTAGAGAAAAATTAACCTTATAAGTAACCCTTTCAATCTGCATCATAAAATACGGTACGTTATTTTTTGTCACATTTGACCGGTTCGAGTCCCGACTGAGGCAAGCGATTTTTCATAAATCCTTAAATGCGGAAATTAATGTTTTTAAAAACAAAGGAAATTCTTCCTTAAACAAAATGTGCTTTTTACAATATTTAAGGTAGTTGTCATCCATGTGGCATTCGTTTTTTCCACCCTGTATATGCAATCACTTTCAGAACACTATCTTAGTCTTATCACCAATTTAAAACCTTAAACCTTGAGTTCACATAAATTTTTAGTTAAAATGTATTGATATTTATTAGTATTAACGTAAAAATAAATATACGAGCGTGTTTGGGTAGTTCTATGCGATTATTCAGTCGCACCAATCAAGTCATTACCATTCCCAAACTATTGACGAACTGCGTATAAATAGTGGAGCCATTTTCGGTTATCTTGTAGCAGACGCATGTTTGTCTGCTATTCTGGCATAATAGTCTAGTTTGCTTTTATAAAATGGAAAATAAAGTGGTGATGGTAATGAACAATAAAAACGCGTAAAAAATCGCATAGAAACACCCGTTTCACGATATGTAACAAAGACAACAAACGCTATCGAACGTCAGCCATATTTTGTTTACATTTTCTTTGTTTTGTACTGGCACACGGAATACACTAATTATATTTTTAAATCAGTGATATTATGATAATAATGAAATATGAATATATTCTACTTATGTTATTGTACAGTTGTTATAAAATGAAATACGTCGTTACCTGTAAATTGACTTTATTATTAATAAAATAACCTGCTAAAATGTTGTTTCATTTATTATTAAACTTGTTACCTTATAACTACAATTGTTATTTAGAGTAACGTTTTTGTCTGCAAATAAGTACGTTTTTAATATGAAACTCGAAATCGATCGCTAACAATCAAAACTTACTTTAAAAACTTGCCATTATTCTTATAAAACCTCGTATGTCAGTATTAAATCAGGGGGGTTACCTTGACGTACTAATGCCATTCAGTTTAGGTGCAGGGAAAGGGACAGAAATATACGACTATAACCATGTCAATTTTTCTCGACCTAAACTGTATCTCATTAGTACGTCATGGTAACCCCCCAGAATTGAGATACGAGCTAATTTCAGGTATACCTACCTGAATTTTTACTACTAATTCGTTATTTAGTAAGTTTTGATTATCAACTGACAAAATATTCAGATTTCCATTTCTTATTTATTTTTAACAGTTAAATTTCAAATGTTATATTAAGGACAAAATAACCTTTTGACCGACTTATATTTATCCATAATTATGAATTCTTTATATAACACATTTGACAGTGATTGTTATGTATGGATTTATATAACGTTCAAACGAGAATCAATCTAGAAATATAGATAATATCGTCGCTATAATTACTTCGAATTTACAGCAATCATTTTTTTTATGTGACAAAAACTGAGCTCTCAGCCCATCTGATGGAAAGCAGGAACTAAGGTCCGTGGACATAGTGATCAAAAAATGTTTCCTATTAGGATCGAAAGAGCTCACGATTATGAGTAGAAATCATAGAAAAATACCTATGTTACAAAAAAAGTAGGGGGACAACTTTGGAAAAAAAAATGACCAAAGTATTCAAATATCGGTCAAAAGTTAGATTTCGTCCTCATATCAACATGTCATATCAAAAATTTGTGCTTTTATTTCTCGAATATTAATAACAATACTGATTGAACACACTCCTACTAAACACAAACCAAAGAGATTGTAATAATTAAAATATTATGCAAGCTTACTTTTTAACCGACTTCTAAACAGGAGGTTCTTAAATCGATTGTTTTTTATTAGCTTAATTTTGAGCGGAGATGTGCATTACTATACAGTA
Source organism: Thaumatotibia leucotreta (assembly GCA_025490895.1). Lineage (NCBI taxonomy): Eukaryota > Metazoa > Arthropoda > Insecta > Lepidoptera > Tortricidae > Thaumatotibia > Thaumatotibia leucotreta. The sequence goes on from JALPQI010030936.1 coordinate 72,005, forward strand.
TACTTATTACGTACTAAAAAACTCACTATAAAGTGTCTCTACCAGAGCCCGGAAAATCCATAGCAAACCAAAAGACTGTCGCAATGAAACTAGGGTGAGAAACATTTTATTATCGATATCGAGAAAGTTTGTATATCAACCACGTCGGACAGGTCTGTTTCAAACCGTTTTAAGATACAAATAATAATTATCTACAGAGACACTACTTACATTTTATTACTGTCTTACGCAATGAAATTACAATAATTACATTCAATATCTTATGGAGTATTAATTTTCTGAAGTGTCTATTATTTTCAACAAGGTTGATTATGATTACAACGATTACCTCTTTGTCACTCGACTACAGCAAAGTCAAAAGAGAAGAATTACTTAATATGAAATATATTGAAACGTTGATAATATGCGTTACGTTGCATTTTAGATGAAATAACACATATAAAACAAGCACTTAACAAATTTTTGTGTTTGGCTTGAATGATTAAACATTATAAAATAATGTACCTAAACATATCTCTATCATTTATTTTAGACAAAACTTACTCGATATCGATAAAAAATGTTTCTCACCCTAGTTTGATTGCAACAGTCTTTTGTTTTGCTATGGATTTTCCGGGCTCTGGTCTCTACTCTTAGCAACCTCGGATGTCAGCATTGAATCAGAACTGAGATACGAGCTTTATTGCAAGTATTTGATACTTAGTGAGTCCTTGTCAACCGACGATTTGTACAAAAGAATCGACGTCTTCATATGTAACGCCAAATTAAATAGGTGAAAAGTATGTAACCGATTTATTAACTAAATTATCGATAATCTTACATTAGAAAACTAAATCGTAAAGATTACTAAAATGACTCTTTGGTACATTTCACTAATTGACAAATTATTCATTAAGTTTTACCAAGATATTCGTATTAAAAATAGCACACGTTGCTGAAATTAAAGTAAAAATTTAAGAACCCAAGATTTAAGTTAATCTAAATCTTAAAAAACAATTCACCTACATTTTAACACAATAACCTTATATACAAATCAATGTTAAAACTGTGCAGAACTTAAAATACTTATGAATATAATATACAAGTAATACATGCATACTGCCGCGCGCAAATATATGTATACGTAACACTTAACAAAAACACATCTAAAGTGCATACATGTTTTTGATGTATGGTCAAAGAATTCTTACTTTGTCGAAAACATTATAAGACAGTGGAAATATTGCTTTGTGAGAAGCATGCCTTTATTATTATAGCATAGTGTAGGGAATATAATATAAATCCTTTTACAATGTAAGACTTCAAAAACGGAGGTTTTTTTTGTATGTAACTCGTTAAGTCCGAGAATCGTGAACCGATTTTCATTTCTTTTTAATCGAACAATGATGAAGGTATAATATAACCCAAATCCTATTCACAACAAGACGGGGTCTGATGATGGTATTGGTACCTTGACCAAATCGATTGAAATCAGTTTACATTTTTTTAGGAGTCCTTTTGATAGGTGTCTACGAACAAATAAAACATGGATGTCGCACGACATACTAAATTGCCTTTCAAAAACGGTCCTGAATTTTAGTTGACAAGTGTCACCCTTTTTTCAATGCATCACGGTAATGAAGTTGTGATTGGTCCGTCAAAGTTTTGATTGGCTATATTCTATAAACATTTCTCAAAGATGCGCCGAAAGATGTGTTAAGAAAAGCGCTATGTCCTGCCCATCTTGGCACAATTAAACAATTGTGTTTGGGGGCATTTTTGAGCTGGCGTTAGACGTCCATATTATATATGGTCGCAGTTACTGTTCAATTCTAAAGGGGCATGCAGACCAAAAGAGCATTCGCAGTTCTATCCCCCTACTCTACGAAATTCGATCGTTAAACAAAACGTGATTCGTTGATTTCGTAGAGTGGGGGATAGAACAGCGAATGCTCTTTTAGTCTACAATGTGTTCATATCAAGCAGGAATTGATTGACAGTTAACATGACAATAGTGCGTGATGTGTCAATGTTATTGCGCGCAGCAGTAAGGAACCCCCGTTCGTCTAGATTGGTCACGACCTACCGTAGCGCAGCGCAGCTTATAGGGTGGAATTCGACCAGAAAAATAATCCTCGTCTGAATTAAAAGTACGACGAATTTGAACCCTGACCGCTTATAGGAGCTAGTCATAGTAACATTGAAAGTGAAATTGCAGCAACTGACATCATTTCATATTTTTAGTGCTAGTTTTTATTGTCTGTTTTGAAAGAACTCAATATTAAAAGACACACATATTTTTATTTTTCAAAAGCTACTTTAGTGCGAAAATCCCTTCTTATTATTACTTCGAGCAGAAAGAGCGTAAGTTACAAACGTCAAGAATCAGCTAAATGACGTCACAAGTGATGTTTCATACACGTAAGAAAACGACGAAAAACGGTGACAAGTGTCAAATGTCACTGCCAAACACCAGTGACATTCCAAATACAAGATTTTTTGGTTATAGTGGCATCTCTTCTCCTTGAAACTATTTTTAAGATTTTTAACAAAAATATTGGGAAAAAAATATAAAAAATATATTTTTGTAATCTACATGCGTATATCTCGAAATGGTTTTCGATTTAGGGACATCAAAAATTTTGAAACGTTGTCAACTGTCGTACAATTCGACTTTCAATGTTACTTTGGCAAGGTCCGCTGGGTTAGGATTTAATTTTGTCTTCTGACGACTAACTTGTCACAATTCTTAGCAGTCGTATGTCAGTACAGATTTTTTTTCTGGTCGGAAATATACAGGGGGTGGCATTGGGGTAAATAAAGTTAAGGTAGGTTTTCTTGGGAATCTTATTCGTAGTGATACTAATTGAAGATGGCGACGTATGAGGTAGGTGACTGGAGTTGGGCAAAAACGAATCCGATTTCTGCGTCTTTGATAAAAAAAATCTAAATCCTATGCTAGTGACACATACGTGATCAAAATATCCTTATTTCTGTTTCACTACCATAAATGAAATTCTTAGGGAGTGTTCTACATCATTACGTAACGCAATTTTTGAATATTTTTGACCCCCTCTTTGAACGTTACGGTTACTTGAAACGTTCTTCTGTACCCCCCTCTCTAAGCGTTACATAACACTGAATTGACCATTTTTACCCTAAAGCCGCAAAAAGTTATGTTATAGTTTTTATCCTTGGTATTGTTTTAGCTACCTTTGCGGTAATCGGATTCCTCGTGAAACGTAACTGAAAAGGGTTGCCGATTTGGGAGTTTTGATTCCCTGGTTTTTTACTTAATATAGAACAATATTACGTAACGTGTTGTAAGTAAGACCCATGTAACGCATCGTAACGTTTTACGAGACCCCCCTCCCCCCAGAATTGCGTTACGTAATACTTGAACGCCCCTTTACTCCTATGCCAGTGTCATAGAAATACGATCATTGACACAAATGTTGTGTCGCCGGCATAAAAGTACAATCCTTCTGGTCACACATGCGTGTCACTGGCATAGGAGTTCTATAAAATAATTTCGATCGGTATAGTATTAGCACTTAGTCAAGCAGTACTAGAAAAAACACTGAAGTAAATGCACGGATTTACCGTTTAAATATGTGATGTAGGTAGTTTGACTCCCACCTCTGAACCCATTTTAGAGTGCTGTAGGTAAAATAGTGTATGCAAATGTAAGTATTTAGTCTTTAAGAGTAGTGATATACAGGGTGTGGCCTGTAACAGGAGCAAAAAATCAAATGGAAGAGTCCTCTGACTGCCTCTAGTTATTCGCAAAAGGTTCCACTGTTTTAAAGTTATCCATTAAGGACAAACAGTATGTTAAAGTTACGACCTATGAGTGATGTATCTAGGTATCACAACATTGTACCTTATTAATGATTAAACATATTGGTAGTTCAGTGGACATAAAACTAAATGAGTTAAAAAGTTTTTTTGAACTCATGGTTTTTTAACTGGTTTAGCAAAAAAATTTTTTTTTTTGTATTACACCGATTTAACTTTTTTGGTATAAGTCGACTACAGTAAAACTACATAAAAAAAGGAAAAAAAAATTTTTTTTTAAAGTTTTAACTATTAAATTATGACTATTTATTGCGTTATTAGTGTACCGTTTCATTTTTTGCTCCTATTAGGCCACACCCTGTATATAGTGGTAATGCTTGATGGTCGTTTCGTAAACTTTAACTATTAATTATATGAAATGTACTTGAACTTAATAATATGTTTTATTTAATAATATTTCTTTACTTAACAACTTTCTCCATCCAAATCATTGCATGTGTCTTCGTAGCGTTAACAATCTCTTTAACATATTAGATCGTATTTCAATATTATCTTTACTAAAATTATTATTTTCTCCTATTGGTTTATCTGTATTGGTATTAATGTCATTGCAGTTATCATTTTTATATTTAAAATTATTATTATTCAATTCATTTCTGCATTGCTCAGAATTGAATCGATTTAACCAGCTTCCGTTTTTAGCATCAATATTAGGCTGAAAGTTATTTACTTTATTTATATGAGTTTCTTTATTATTGTTGTTTTCTTTATCTATTTTTAAATCTTTAGTTTTGTTATTTTCTTTGTCTGTGTGCATCTCTTTCCTTTTGCTATCATTATCTATGTGCATCTCTTTAATTTTCATTACCAAATTGTTAATATCATTTTCAGTTAGTTGATCTTTTATTTTGCTGAATCCACCTACGAAAAAGACGTTCGGTTTGTTACTTTTACATTTAATAGCTTCATCATTATGTGTGTTTGTTAGATTTCTAGAATTGTACGTATTATTGTCAATTCTTTCCGCAAACACAGATTTTTGTGAACTCCAATCATTGTTGTCATTGGCTTGAGGAAGCTTGACAGTAGTTAAATTTCCATTATTTCCGTAAAGCGGTTGCAAATTATTATTCGCGTCATTTTCATTATCACTTTTAGTTGTTATATTATTTGCTTGACGTAATTTTTCAACGGTTTCAGTCTCTGGTTCATTTGGATCCCAGTAATCATTGTCTTCGTCATTTCCGTTGTCATATACTTTCGGTTGGCGTAGTTTAACAATGGATATATCTTCGTTTCTGTAAGCTGCCCGTCTACCTAACTCTCTAAGTTTATCAAGACGGGAGACTCTTTGAAATCTACCTTCAATATTGTTTTGTACTTGATAAGTATTTTGTGCCGGACATTGGTCTTCGTTTGAGTTTATCTGCTCTGTTATATTTTTATTCTCATTTGTACTTTGGGTACTTTGTGAGTGAGATGCTTTATTTTCATATACATTTCTGTTAAATTTATCTTGTTCCCAGTTCCTCAATTGACTACAATTGGTATTTGATTTGTTTTCTTGAATATATTTGTATGCCCCTAGTATTGTTTGATTCGAAAAACCATCGCTATTTTCTGTTTTACTGCCTCGACTATGTTCATCCCTAGCACTAATTTTCTCAACCCCTTGACTACCTATTACAACTAGTTCTTGACCCCTACTTACTTCACCTCGACCATTTCCCCTAACTAAACCACTTATCTCACGACTTTCTATACTTACATTACTTATCTCCCTACCTCCATAAGTTCCCCTAACAACATCGTTTATCTCACTACCTCGACCATAACTCCTACCATCACATCGACCATTTTTACCAACATCACTCATCACACTATCTTCATTTCCCCAAGCTGCATTACATCTTTTACCTCCATTTTCTTTTCCTACACCACTCATCTCATTACCTCCACTATTTCCCCTACCTACACCATTTCCTCTACCTACATCACTCATCTCATTACCTCCATTATTTTTCCTACCTGCATCACTTACATCACTCATCTCACTACCTCTATTTCTCCTTTGTATACCAATTATCACACTACCCCCATTTCTCCTTCCTACACCACTTATCTCACCTCCATTTCCCCAACCTACATCACTGACCTCATCACGTCTACCTAAATCATTTACTTCACCACCATTCCCCCTAACTACATCACTTACTTCATTAAGACTGCCTACATCATTTACCTCACCTCCACTCCCCCTACCTACACCATTTCCCCAACCTACATCACTGACCTTACGTCTACCTAAATCATTTACTTCACCACCATTCCCCCTAACTACATCACTTACTTCATTAAGACTGCCTACATCATTTACCTCTCCATTCCCCCTACCTACACCATTCTCCCAACCTAAATCACTGACCTCATCACGTCTACCTAAATCATCTACTTCACCACCATTCCCCCTAACTACATCACTTACCTCATTAAGTCTACCTACATCATTTATCTCACCTCCATTCTCCCTAACTACATCACTTACCTCATCACGTCTACCTAAATCATTTACTTCACCATTCCCCCTAACTACATCACTGACCTCATTACGTCTGCCTACATCATTTACCTCTCCATTCCCCCTGCCTACATCAAGTCTACCTCCACATACTTCACCATCCTCTCCAGCCACACTACATATCCCCCTACCTTGACCCCCCTGGGCCGACTGCGCGACACAGCGATGGGAGGCGCCGGTCTAGGCGAAGAGGGCATCAGGCGTCGCGTCGAGGATCTCGCAGACGAATTGGTCCTGTTCGATGGGCTTTTTGATCCAACGGCCGAGCTTGGCTTTGTCGAAGGCTTCGATGAGGCGGTCTTTCGCTGTCTGTATGGAAAATGTGAGGGTTACATGTGAAATCTGCATTATGTTTTATAAATACAGATGTCTTAACCTCCTGCCGCCCAGACAATAAAACGCCGGCTTAAAGGCAGAACCAACTATTTCGGTAAAACTTGTTTTAGCAAATAGTGTTTTATGTCATTGGTATAAAATACGATTTGTCAAAACCAACTTCAAGGAAATAGTTGGTTCTGCCTTTAACCCGACGAAAAATTGCTAGTGAAATTTAAATGAATAGTGCAGGAAATAGAATAGGATTTCATTTGTTTGGGGAGACCTTTTAATGAGCCTCTGGGCGGCAGGAGGTTAACTTTATAAGGCTGACCATAGTTACTTTTCCTGTTATTTGAACCCTGTTTTATATGTGAATTGGTAAGAATTTCGTTTGTTTCAAAAGGCAATAAAACAAAAGAAATTCTACTTTCATTGATTCATGAGAAATTCAAATTGGGTCTAAAGGTAGGCAATATCACTCACGTTTTAAAGTTGAAAAATGTTCACACGTTTGCCTCCGTATACTTCGTCGCGCCATGGCGATTGGCTCTTAAAAAGCTCCTTATATACGGAGCGAAACATGTCGTGCATTTTTCGACTCAAAAAACGAGAGTAACCCGCGTGCAATACAAGGTGCCCATGAGTAAAGGGAAAAATTCTAACAGCATGTTCCTGAGACTAAAAGAAACAAAAAATGTTAAAAAAGTTTTGGACAAATCTGGAACAGTATTAGTTTTTTTTAATGCCATAATACACAAAAAAAATATTAATGAAACTATCGCAAAAAATGCGTTTTATTTTTTTTTTTCATTTGGTAGGTTCGGATATCTCGTAGCACGGTAAGACGTTAGAGAACCACGGAGCCGATTTTAACATAAAAGTCAACTCATACTCATACACACACACTTATTCCAAAAGTTGCTAATAAAAGAAATAAATATAATTTGGAATTGAATTCAACTATATTTTAAATGAAAAAGAATGCCTCACTATGTTGTATATTAAGTAAAAAACACGCAAACAAAAAATATGATTAACTAAGCTTGTAGTTTGTAATATCCATAGAACACATAGATAAAATGAAATTAAAAGCATTTTTTGACTAATTATATACATGAGGATGAATATGAATATAAGTTGACTTTTATGTTAAAATCGACTCCATGGTTCTCTAACGGTTTACCGTGCTACGAGATATCCGAACTCTGGTAATTAAAGATTTTTTTGTTCATTTGATGTCTGTCAATTAAGTGTGACAAGACTTAAGACAACATGGTGACAAAATTGTTTCCTAAAATGCGTTTATATCACCTAATTTTCTCTTAAAATAGACTGAACCCAGAAAACTTCATATGACATTTTTAACTTCAAATCTGGTCAGAAATCCGCTGTTGATTTTTTTCCCTTTCTAGGGCACATTAATTTTAGCATGAATGAGTCTAACAAAAGTTTTATATTTATCATAGTCATAATTGATAAAAAATGGGTGTACCTGGTAAGCGGGGCAGAGCTGTTTGGCCTCGTTATACAGCAGTTGGTCGACGTCGGGCGGCAGCGGTGCGGGGTCAGAACCCGGCTCCTGGAACATGGGCGGGATCTGAGTACTACGTGGTGCTGTTCGAAGGAGGGCGGGCTATTCGAGAACTTCCTCTAGTATGTATAGTGTCAGCCTCCGTAGCCTAGTTGGTAGTGACCCTGCCTACGAAGCTGGAGGTTCCGGGTTCGAATCCCGGCGAGGAAATTATTTGTGTATCTATTTATCACAATTATTTCTTCCTTGATCATGGCTGTCTATGTATTTAAGTATCTATATTATGTATGATAGATAGATACTTAAATACATAGATGCTATTTATCTATTATATATATCGTCGCCTGGTACCCAGCCTTAATTGAGCTTACTGTGGGACTAGGTAGATTTTTGTAAAGATGTTAAAAAAAATGTTTTTTATTTTATTTTTTATTTATCTATAATAAGCAGTGGCGGGAATTGTGGTGGCATTTTTGAGCTGTCATAGGGACTTCTCGTTTATCATTATACATCAGTTGGTCGCAGCCCGGCTCCTGGAACATGGCCGGGATCTGAGTACTACGTGGTGCTGTTCGAGGATGGTGGGCTTCCGAGTCGAATATTCGAGAACTTCCTATAGTATGTATAGGGCTTCCGAGTCGGTCGCTCCCGACCCGTGGTCCAACCGCTATGTCCAACTGGTTGGGCCACGGGGAAATAAAATTATCCATAGTCCAACCGATTGTACTACGAGGAAGTTAGTTTACCCGTGGTCCAATTGGTTGTACCACGGTACACTAAATTTATCGGTAGTCAAATATTAAAATATATCGTCGGCTGACAACCAAAACTCACTATAAAAACTGACACTACTCTTAGCAACCTCTTATGTCAGTATTGAATTAGTGTAGTGAGATACGATCTCTATTTCAAGTAGGTATTTGTTACTTAGTGAGTTTTGGTTGTCAACCGACGATTTATTTACGTATACTAGTTGGACAATTGCCCCTCAGTTGTACTATGGGGTCATAATTGGACGTAATTATGCAAAAGGGACCCACATGAATTTTTCATTCTAATTAACACTTTAAATCACAAAGAACAAAGTCTATCTTTAAAATGACAGATTCGTGTGGATTGGTTCCCTTGTGCATAATTACGTCCAATTACATGACAGTAAAAAAAAGTAATCTGACAGTTGAACCACGGATAATTTTACTTACCCGTGGCACAACCAGTTGGACATAGCTGTTGGACCACGGGTCGGGAGTCGAATATTCGAGAACTTCCTATAGTATGTGCATAACGATTTACAGCCCCTCAAATGTGGGGATGACCCAAAGCGATGTCTGTCACCAAAGTAATTGGAAATTTGAATTTCCTTTTCAAGGTATATTTTACAGTAGTGTTTTTTTGACAGACCACGTACGAAGGGACAATATTATAAGATCGCTAAAACGGAACCCTTATAGTTTCGCCATGTCCGTCTGTCCGCAGCATAGCTCAGTGGCCGTTAATTAAAAACTCGTCTTAAAAGAATGTTTTAACTAAAGTCAAGATTTTCTGAGAGAATCGCTCCAGAAAATAAAAAAATCACCCCCCCCCCCCCCTTCTAACTTTTGATCCGTAGGTCCAAAAAATATGAAAAAAATCATGAACAGTGGGTTTATAGAGTACTTTAAAATAAAACTATTTCGAACATAATCGGCCCATCCGTTTTTGATTAACTACGGAACCCTGAGCATGGCCCGACATGCTCTTGGCCGGTTTTTTTTCTGAAGTTTGAATTGACTAGACATGTATTTTCCGTGGACCCTTCATTTTATGTTTATAATTGTATTTTGGCCGTGTGGTAACGGCAGTATACAGTAAACATTTGTCACCACCCCAACTCCTCCTGCGGGTGTCGTAAGAGCCGACTAAGGGATTGAAGTGTCACTGACCATTATTTGATAAAAGATTGATGATGGGCAGCGCCATCATAGTGCATCATTACTGCGATCGCCAATCCGCTTGCCCAGCGTGGTGATTATGGGCATTTACCTCCTAATGCGTCTATACGCATAGTTAATAGGAGAGGCCTACGTCCAGCAGTGGACTATCATAGGCTGATGATGAAGTGTATTTACCTGTGGCAGCAATGGCAGCCGCTTCACCAGGTACTGCCAGCGCGCGAACATGCTTTGCTTGCAGAGAAGCGAGGGCTGCCCGCTTTCCAGTTTGCCCGTTGTGGCGTTCACTACTTCTGGCAGCTGAAATAAAATGAAGACGTAAATATTTTTATGAGGGTAATAATGATCGAATGGTAAAAGTGATTGTAAGTACATGACGCAACTGTGGAAGTGAAATTTACGAAAGTTCTCTACGTCAATTTAAATATTTGATGTCATATAGCAAAGAAAAAAAAAACAAAATTTACCACGGCTGACGCTTAAACCACTATTATTAGGGCCATTCTAGCTCAGCGGACACCAGTTAATTTCACGGGCAAATGCAATTTGTTATAATATAAGGCTAGGCAGCTTTGACCTTTACGATGGAAGCAATATGCGCTAGCCGCCTCATATCTCTACGTAAGACAGAAATATTGAATATGATAGAACGTCCCTTACTTGATAAAAACCCCCGAAACATGTAGATACACAGCAAATGTGATCGAATCCACGGCCACAGATGGCGCAATAAACCTACCGGGGACGTGGAACACCAGCACACGCTGAAAGAGGGAGCTCGAGCGGGCGTGCGGGCTTCGGTGCTGGCCGCTCGCGCTAACAGAGGGCGCTGTAGTCTAAACGGCAGCGACAGTTACTCGATACGGCCACAGATGGCGTTATAAACTTACCGGGGACGTAGAACACCAGCACACGCTGAACGATGGCGCTCGAGCGGGCGTGCGGGCTTCGGTGCTGGCCGCTCGCGCTAACAGAGGGCGCTGTAGTCTAAACGGCGGCGGTAGTGACTGCAGTTGTGACTCGATGCGGCCACAGATGGCGCTGTAACAATAAGAATGTAATTATTTTCTTGTTACATCCACACGTGTTGCAGTTTAGTTGTAAACGCTAGGACGGCCATTCTCAAATGTTTTAGTTTTTAGTAAAACGTCCCACTTTGTCGCTTATCGTAAAGACGAGATTTCTTTGTATCTTCATATGAATAAACTGACAAAGCGGCTTTATGGCAAACGACAAAGTGGGACGTTTTACTAAACTCACTCACAAATGTCTACTTCTAGATCTAATTACCGTAGCCGATTTTTTCCAATAGAATTTCATTTTTAATATTCCCATTAATGTCACGTTTTTCAGTGTCACAAAAGTGACACGGTAATTTGTTTTAGGATTTACACTTTGAGAATGATCGAGTAACGTCTTCAGGATATTATTTACATAACGTATGACATATACAGTGAAACACCGATATTTTCCTTTTCTTGTAACGTCCATCTATTGTACAATACTAAGTTACGTATACTAGTTTCAAATACCCATAACGAATATGATTTTCTGCGATGTCCAATGGCTAAGCACACCCTGTCTCATATACAGGGTGGCCCATTCAAATCGGTCAGTATGGGAAAGTCTGAAACTATAAGACTTACGAAGATCTGTTCTTAGGAACCATGTCATCGATTTTAATAATAAGGAAAACTGCGTTGAGAAATATGAAAAAAGTAGAAATTAATTTAAGTACGTGAAAACAATGAATTCCATTCATTTTAGACATCATGTTTCTTAGAGACATTTACTGCTTAAGACCTACACAAACGATATCTGAATAGAAATACTGTATATTTATTTTTTTCAAAACAACCGGGTTCGATTCCCTAGCTGGGTACAGTTTTTTTTTCAATGGTATGAATGCAGTTTTTCTTTTTATCAAAATCGGTGACATGGTTCCTAAGAACAAATCTTCGTATGTCTTATAGTTTCAGATTTTCCCATACTGACCGATTTGAATGGGCCACCCTGTATAACATTGGCCGTGAAATAAATATTGAGCGATAACAGATAGGTCTTAATTTCAATGAATCTGCAACACTGATAAATGATAACGTGTTATGATACTTATGATAACAACATTCATTTATTGATTATACAGGGTGGGAACGAGTATACCGACAGACTTTACCAATGCATTTTTGATGTCAAAAGAAGTAAGAAATATTATTATACATATGTCATTTTCGGACAAAAAACGATTTTTTTTTAATTTTTTTTTTGTGATTTTTTGAATTTTTTTATACATGGCCAGTAAAGTAATAAACTAATAAATTATAGGGAAAGATTTTTTTAAGGATTACATTTTTTTTTTCGTTGAACATTGTTCTGATACTTTTTGTCATTTTCTCTAACTTTCGTCAGCGAGTATGTCAAGATGAAAACTATTAGTGTAATAATTTTAATCGTGCAGGCATCTATCAGTGACTTATGATGAAAATAGTTTTTTAAAAAACATGTCAATATCTCTTATATTAAGCCGAATCCAGAAAAGTTCATATGACATTATAGTCTCAAAATGTGCTCAGGAATACACCTTTCAAGTTTGTCGGGTTACTCACTATCCACCCTGTAACATTACGTAGCGACAACGAGATAGTCTGAAGCCTCTTTGTAAAAAAATATATGTATTGTGTTTGTATATATTGTCGTGTTGTACCGATACCGCAAGCCTTAATTGAGCTTGCCGTGGGACAAGGTCGATTTGTGTAAAAACTTTCCCACGATATTTATTAATTCATTAGAGTTATTAGTACAATCAGCTGTAGTAATTAAGCGGGCTAGACATTTTTAGGAATATTCCTGTACGGCCGTTAATGTATAGGAACGGCTACGGTGCTTTTTTATGAGACGAAGGTAAACAACTGAGCTCTCAACCCACCTGATGGAAAGCAGGAACTGAGGCCCACGAACATCGTGAACAAAAAATCGCCTATGCGCTGCCTGCCCTAAGGACTTAGATGAATTGCCTCTATGCCAGTATAATTACCGGCTATCTAACACAGTAACATCCATATCCAAACCGTAACACAGAATAAACTATTTAGCGGCAGGTTAACGGGTAAGACGGTGGTAGCTATCCGGGCGGACCCTGCACGAGGTCCTACCACCAGCAAAATATGTAAACATGCACTAAATATAACGCGATCACAATAGAGGTTATATTATCAGATATTTGTGATATGCCTACACCTCCCATTAGAATACTTTACAGTTTTCTAGAATAGCTAGAAAGAACTGGTGCTGTCATCTATTTGTACGTTTGGTATATGTCATTTAATATTTATAATTTATATAGTATTAAGTATTGTGACTATTGGGGAAAAATAAAAAGTACAAATCAAAATATTTAGTTCATAAATAATTTGATTGTGTTTTCACAATACTGTCAATTAAATCTCACTCAAATCTACCTAGTTCCATTGTTATGTCCAATACAAGCTGTAAACTGTACTAATTTACAGCCCCTATTAGATTAGCACACTGTATAAAAGTTAAAGTAAGGGATAACATTACTAACATAACCAGTGTGCTACTGTGCTTACCACGAGTTATCAAGTAACGTTTAGCATTAGTCGATACGTAAGTCATTGGACCCAAAGCGACCTCCACATGTACCGGTTAGATGCGACCTGCAACTGCATCCAGCGTGTCCCGGAGACCTTCATAAGATCGTCTGTCCATCTTGTGGGTGGACATCCTACGCTGCGTTTGCCTAGCCGTGGTCTCCACTCGAGCACTTTTCGAGTTCGACCCCATCGACCATCTGCTCTGCGTGCCACCCTGCCCATTGCCACTTCAGCTTGCTAATCCGGAGGGCTACGCCAGTAACTTTAGTTCGCCTACGGATCTCCTCATTTCTAATTCGATCACGCAGAGAAACTCCGAGCATATATCGTTGAGCGACTCTGAGTTTAGACATGAGGCCGATGGTGAAGGACCACGTTTTAGCGCCGCCGTAAGTCATCACTGGTAACACAAATTCATTGTAGACTTTCGTCTTAAGGCACTGCAGTGTTATTCACTAAGGAAACCGCCTTGCTGTCAGCGCTGTGTCAGTGCTGCGGCAGCGTCGAGCCTAAAAATGGTATTCACTGATGTACTTTAAACGACACTAGTGCTCGGCGACAAAGGCGGCGTGAGCTGGAACTACACTGCGTCGAGAGTTTGACGTTTAATGTACGAACTTCGTATTCTGTAACGAAAAACAGCGACGAACTCGCCCACAACCTCGCTCACAGCCTCGATTCCTAATGTCAAATAAAACAGGTAGAATTTTAGACAAGGCTGTCTCGACGTCGAGCTCGTTGACGAACGCAGCGTCGAATGTGTGAATAGGAAAATAGCATAGCTGAGGTATGTCGGACGAAAAGATTGGGTCGATGTTACTGGCTAACGCATGATACGGCTACAGTAAACATTCGATTAAGAACCAGTCTGGTTGGTGTCGCAAGCGAGAAAAGTGGAAAATGCCGGTTAGGAAACCCCGCTTACTGGGGCATGGCTGCTCTGTGATTTACTTATTAGTTTTATATTTTAACACGTTCGCTACCAGGCTCCTATTGCACTATAATGCCAGTGGCATATTTCACCATAATTACAAGTGTGACAATTGTAAAATATCACACATTGTAAGTCTGCGGGCTCTTATAAGAAAGGAGTCGGTTCTGTACTTCGTTTTAATAAAGGCACCGGTAAACGATTCTTTGAACGCTGACATGTCATTTTTACAATTGTCACACAGGGTCGCGTTTTATAAAGTTACAATTTACAATTTCACTGTTTGCCTCTCTAACATATTGTCAAGAAAGAGAGGCAAACAGCAAATTGTAAATTGTAACTTTATAAAACGCGACCCAGTTTTATTTTTCTCGAATCGTATGTAAGTCCCATAGTAAAAGTTCATAAATAAGACCTAAATTGAGTAAATATGACCTAAATTGAATAAATATAACCTAAATTGAACTCTCTACAATTTGAACGGTAAATAAAAAAAATCCTGTATTTTCTCGGTTTTTAATTACCGCGATAGTTATTCATGAAATAAAACTGTTGAACGGATTATATCACGTACATTAATCAATTAATTACATCCCGACGTTTCGAACATTTTACAGCCTGCAGTCAACCGTAACCAAGAATCATGTAAAGTATTCGAAACGTCAGGATTAATTAAATAATTTTCTCAAACTTGTAATGAAATAAAAAAAGAAATTCCGTTTTTTTTTCTGGCCTTGACAAACAGTATACTTAGACGATAAAAATGGGTCTGTCATACTTTGACGTTTAAAAACAAAAGAATGATGTTTTGCAGGCTAAAGCTTGACTTTTGTCTGAATTTCATTTAAATTATTGTTCGCTCGTAGAAACCGAAACTACGTACTTCCTTGATTGATTTGAGGTACGTGATGTAAACATTGCTTTAGAAGTTTGAGAAAAATAATATAAGCAATATATTCCGTTGCCATAGTTTTATTTCCCTGTGATTTTAATTCTGGTATCAACACCGACTCCATTCTCCATAAAACATTTCGTTCTTTTTCGTTCTTCGGGATATAAATTCCTTGTTAATGGAGTAATTAAATCCAACTACTATAAAGAGTACATTTCGATACAAGTGCAAAAAATTATTTTTTCGATGAGGGTGAAATTTGGAGCCCGAGTGAAACGAGGGCGACAATCACCCGAGTCAAAAAGAAGTTTTTACACATGTATCGAACGACTTTTTTCCTAACAAGTGCCTTAAAAGGAGAAATTTACGCACGCGTAGCGTGCGCAAAGTTTACTTTTCCGCACTAGTTAGGAAAAACATATTGAGCTATTTCGAGGTTTACCAAAAAAAACCGGTTCCAATCCCTGGTTTTTATTAATCGCTAATTGATCTCTGTCAAATTATATTTCCGGATCATTTAAAATGTAAATGCAATATGTAATTAACCAACCGTTTTAGGAGACAAGACAATTGCACAGTTTCAACATATCCTTCTAATTATTGTAATAATTTACGTATTTTATAAATCGTAACATTAGGGACATATTAATTGTTACAGTAGCAGACTTCTGGTATTTATCGATACATACAACAGGGTGTTTAGTTACTTTAGTTTAACTCACATCATCAGGCTCTCTTAGTCCACTGCTGGACGCAGGTCTCTCCTCGAATGGACGCATTAGGAGGTATTGCACATAATCGCCTAAGAGTGATGCTGTTGCACAATCATCAATCTTTAATAAATAAATGGTTAATAAAACTTCATTCCCTTCAGTTCAATCATACGAAACGACACCCACAATTACTTCTTATTTACAATTATTTGTCAGCCTAGTTGGTAGTAACCCCGCCTACGAAGCTGGAGGTTCCGGGTTCGAATCCCGGCGAGGACATTATTTGTGTATTTATTAATCACAAATTGTTCCTTGGTCATGGCTGTCTATGTATTTAAGTATGTATGTATATATAACTTCATTGCATATAGAAAAAGTTTACAGAGTAAAAACAAAACAATATTAAATATAAGATTATGTACAAAGGCGAATTTATCCCTAACAGGGATCTCTTCCAGCTAACCCTTGATATAAAATAAAAGGATATACAAAACAAAAATACAGAGAGAGGCAAACTAATAATGAGCACTTAATTTAAATGATGATGATAATGAAGTATCTATATGTATCTATCTATTATGTACATCGTCGCCTGGTACCCACATCACAAGCCTTAATTGAGCTTACTGTGGGATTAGGTCGATTTGTGTAAGATATCCCAAGATATTTAAAAAAAAGAATTAAAAAAAAAGAATTAAAAAAAAAGAATCTAATAATAAGTCATTAAGGCGACCCCAAGAGGTTGTTGTTCATTACTGGGCTTTTCTTTTTACCGCCTTACACACTGACTATCCAATATTTCTACAGGGTTTATTTTATATTTACCGGCCAGATTTGCGAGGGTTCATTCTGAGGTCATTAATGAACTTTTACTAAGGAACCGAGATCAGATTCTCAGGGTTTGTATGGAACATCAGACTTTTTTTTCTCGTTTCCGATGTCGGTCCAATAGTTAAAGTTCATCAATATGCCTTCAGAATAGCGTTGAAAATCTCGGAAAAAAATCAAATGTTTTTTTCAGGAATGCATGAAAATTTTTTTTTTCGGGTTTTTACAGATATAATCAGTGTCACTGTCACTCCTTTCCATCTATTTCAATTGACTTTTCCTCGACGACATCGCTATCTCTATCTCTATTAGACGTGTGCGCCGATGTCAAAATGGTCGGCGGCGGCGTTTGCCGAAAAGTCGGCGGCGGCGGCGTGATTTCGGCGTGAAATCGGCGTGAAGGTCACGTGCTCACGTGAATATAAAAGCGGAATTCGATCGTATTCTTTATTATAATTGAGATAAATACAATATAAATGTGCAATAAACACCACCAATGGCCACCTTCACCACCATCTGATCAATAGATAACAGTTTTCTCTTCCCATTATGTTCTAAAGCTTGTCCACGAAATATGAGTAAAGTAGCCATTGTAAAATTAGTCTCCACTGTTACACAATAGTCCCATGTAGTTCTAACAGCCATGGGACCGTAAATTGGTTCTTCTGTTTTATGTTTAACAATCCAATATCCAAAAGTATTCGCTTAAAAGTCGTCAAAATCAAAATAACTTCAGATAAGCCTTAATGCAAAAGTGCGATATTCCGAGACGATTTCAATAATGTTAGACTTGAAATAGTTAATTAAAATTGTAGACACGAGATTCACAGTTTATTATAGTATCGATATTGTAATTTAATTAAGTTAAGACCCATTGGGAAACTAAATGACCCAAAATTGTAAAATAAAAAGAAACACTGCTAAAATTCAGAAGTTTAAATAAAAGTCCATAATTATGGAGAAATTCATATAAATATCAACCACAGCGTCCGAGAAGAGAATGAATTATACGGCAACATCTACGTTACTTCGTGGACAAGCCTTAACATGATATGTATTTCCAACAATAACTGGGCTTGGACTAACTCTATTATCTTCGTTATATTATTAATATTATGATGATAGTAATAATACCTACGTATTATCTGCCGATGGACATTAGGTCCCCAAACCCCTATCATAGCATGTCATAAGGATAAATAGTGCGCAGCCCACATCCAATGGATTCCACCTATCTTTGCCAGGTCATCGGTCCATCATATTAGGAGCCTTCCTTCGACAAGTTTATGCTTGCCTTTAAGAAATCGCTTGCCCCAACGGTAATTTTGCGGGCAATAATTAATGTCCAGCCCACTTTTTTTTTACGTTGGTAAAATGCTTTTACGCATCCTGTCGTAAGACAGGTATGACGGACTACGGGGCATTGACCTCCACTACCGTATAAAAACCCAATGAGTGCCATTCTACTGCGTATCCAGCGGGCAGTCGAGCTGCAGCCCCAATGGGACACCAAATAGTTAGTGCCCCCGGTCCAATGACCTTTTATAGGGCTATATTGGTGTGCTAGGGCGAAGATGGCAGATGTGCGTACCGTCTGCGCCGACCTCCAAGCCTGCGTCGACGGAGCGGGCGTGCTGCAGGGTAATTTTCTCTCTCCCGCTCCGAGGCCTCCTTCTGCGAAATGGTATCATCGCAGAAGGTGGTTACGGCTTTCCAGTTTCTCTCGCTGTCGAAAATCGCGTTTACGATGCTCGGCAGTGAGAGATCAGCTCCTATAATCTGCCTTAAAGTTGCCCGGTTAGGCTCTCAGGCAGGGCAGTCTTCTAAAGTATGGCGCACTGAGTCTTCTTGTGCGCCACACTCATGGCATTTTGTTGACTCTTCTCGTCTAATCCTGTGCAGATATCTGCCGAAGCACCCATAGCCAGACAGTATCTGCCCCGTGGCGCCGCTACATCCAGCGATCTAAGTGAGGACGAATGGCTTCTATGGTTAGCACGCCGTAAGCCAATGTCCCCAGGTCCACGTCCCATTGGAGAAACATGCGATTCTGCGCTAGATCCCGGACACGCTCCGCCTCTTGATGGCTTGGGGTTTGGCCATCTTCCTTCTGCCTTGTTTTGTAGCGGTATACTTCGGCAAGGACTTTGGCTTGAAGTTCCCAAGGGGGATCCGCCGCCAAAGTTGTCGCTGCAGCCCAAGAGACTGTGCGATAGGCCCGCACTGCCCTAACCGTGATAGCTCTCTGAGGTCTCCTGAAAAGGGCCTTGTTCTGCGTGGTGAGTGCATCTTCCCACAGAGGGGCTTCATGCATGGCCATGCTGCGTAGGACACCTGCATTTAATGTCTAGCCCACTGCCACTTCAGGTCACACATTTTTTGAGCTACGTTGGTGCTTTCATTTATTCAACGGCTCTCAACATTCCTATTTCAATCTTGTAGGGAACTCCTCTTTCCATCGATTAAATAGCTCATTGTGTGATCTTTTTACTAAGACCATAGTTATTAGTTACCTACCACGTTTTATAGTCATAAGTAACACTTGGTCGAAGAATTTCGTTTTGAAATATACTGCGGGATATTGAATGAGAAGATACTTATTGTGCTGTCCGGCACTACATTACTATTGACCTTTTTCTCAAATTTAGATCCACCCAACTGGACTAACTAGTCCATCGCTACACTGGACTAACATGTGTACCGGGGACAGACAACTGTCTGTCCCCGGTACACATGTTCGTCGTCTTTGAGCTTAGATCTTGCCTGGAGTTTGTATCACAAAGACTAGATATTTGATATGGTCTTCGTTGATCTTCGTTGTATCTTAAGCCCAACGCATTCAGGGGCTCTACATCAATGAGTATAGTGCTCAAGTTCTCCAAGATTTCAACTATAATTACTTTATTTTATTACTTTATAGTCGGCAAACCGAACGCGGGTAGTAAAACTGATATACTGTCTATTGATGTTGATGACAAAGTCCTTTCCAGACCAAAATATTGAAGACATCTCCCAAAGCAACCAAAAACAGTTTTGACATACTGCAATGGTATGGGTTTCGACTACCGGCCTTGGAGACGAACTGGACGCTACAATATAAGTACCGGTAGTCTACTTGGCTTACTTGTTCTAGTGTTTGTTGGTTACCTGTTCTTTGGACACATAGCCCACAAACATGGAAGACCTGCAAAAACTTATTGTCTCAGGAAAGTTTGAAAGGAAATGACCGAGCCCCATGCACTGGACGGACCAAATCCGCACCACACTCAACATTCAGGTTGCTGAAGCGGTCCACGCTGCCAAAGATCGGGGCCGTTGGCGAAATATCGTAAAAGAGAAATTGATGACTTGATAATCACGACCCCCGGCATTGCGGTATCGGTGCAAGGAGGAAAAGTCTACTTGGTACCTACCGTTGGAAATAATGTATAGTATTTGTTTATGAATAAGAGGGTAATCCCTTATTCATAAACGTCTCGATCGATTCAAATGCTTCATAGGCCACGAACGGTAACCAGAGGGGCAAGTTATACCTCTTGGTCTTCTGTATAACCTGACGTTGCTTGTGCAAAAACCGTACCGGCTTGTTCGGGAGGCTGGATGTCGTCGAGCCTAACTATCTACGTGTAATGAGTGATGACACTCGATAGGCTGATATTTTATTTCCTGTATAAGAGCATTATGTAAATACATAAAGCAAATACGAAGCTCAGTATTTAACACATAAGAAATAAGTCTGTTATTCAGTCAAGGCCACGCCGATTTCACGCCGACCATTAGTCGGCGGCGGCGGCGTGGCGAAAAAGGTCGGCGGCGGCGTGACGCCGGCGCGGCGCACACGTCTAATCTCTATCTGATATAAGTGAAAATTAGACTTAATTCACATTAGTTTAGAATTCATTCATTGATTTTTCCCAAAAAATCCGGAAAAAAACGAGCTTGAAACTTTTCAGCGCTACCTCACAATCGCCCTGTATATCAATAATTGCATTCACCTATCGCCCATGTCCTACCAACTCGCTACCCCCACTAAGTCCCTTCTAACACCCCCAGAACATTCAAACCTAGTTAGTTGGTTGCCCTCACGCACGTTCTTATCCGTTATATTAAATATACAATCACCTTATTTTAAGCCTTTAAAAATTTTGAGGTTAAAAAAACAGTTTTTATTTTAGTTTTCATATTTTAATAGTGTGTTAAATTAGTGATAATGATAAACGCTGTGCCGCTAGCCTGTTTTTTGTCGATGATACGTAAGTATATTATAATAAATACCTGCGACCATATGAGGGCAATTTTTTCCATATTTGTCCCCCACTTTTGTTTTAACATACATAGGTATTTTTTATAAGATTTCTACTCAGAATCGTGAGTTCGTGAGTTTAGTGACAGAATAAGTTTCAAAATAAGGTGGTA